>PVIU01015578.1:0-47784 GCA_004026605.1 Ondatra zibethicus
CCTGCCCTTTGGGAAGCCCAAGGCCCTCCCCCCTCCATCCTGGCCTAGGAAGGTGTGCATCCATATAGACTAGATTCCCAAAAAGCTAATACATGCAGAAGACATAGGTCCCAGTGCCATTATCATCGGCTTCTCAGTCAGCCCCCATTGACAGCCACATTCAGAGATTCCGGTTTGATCATATGCTCATTCAGTCCTGGTCCAGTTGGATTTGGTGAGCTCCCATTAGATCAGGCACACTGTCACGGTTGGTGGACCAGCCTCTCCCAGTCCCGATTTCCTTGATCATCTTCTCCCACCTTCTGCTCTTCTACTGGACCTTGGGAGCTCAGTCTATTGCTCTGATGTGAATGTTGGTCTCTGTCTCTATCTCCATCCATAGGACAAAATTTCTATGGTGATGATCAAGACATTCATCAATGTGACTATGGGACAAGGCTAGAACAGGCACCTTCTCCTCTGCTGTGACCACTGGTTGTTAACTGTGGTTATTTTTCAATAGTAGTGTTTGTGTGTTTCCCTTCTTTGGTCTATGCTGGTGGGGGGTTATCAGATGTCTGTGCTATTGTGGGTATAGTTAGCTTCCTTGGGTTGAGGTTTTCCTTCTAGTACTTTCTGTGAGGCTGGGTTTGTGGTTACATATTTTTTAAATCTGTTTTTGTCATGTAATATGCTGTTTTCTCAATCGATGGTTAAAGAAAGCTTTGCTGGGTATAGTAGTCTGGGCTTGCATCCACGGTCTCTTAGTGACTGCAGCACATCTATCCAGGATCTTCTGGCTTTCATGGTTTCCATTGAGAACTTAGTTGTAATTCTGATAGGTTTACCTTTATATGTTACTTGACCTTTTTCCTTGACAGCTCTTAATATTCTTTCTTTATTTTGTATGTTTTGTGTTTTGATTATCATATGGTGAGGGGATTTTTTCTTTTTTATTCAGTCTATTTGGTGTTCTGTAAGCTTCTTTTACCTTAAAGGGATATCCTTCTCTAGGTTGGGAAAGTTTTCTTCTATAATTTTGTTGAGTATATTTTCTGGGCCTTTAGCTGGAGTTCTTCTTCTTCTTCCCCTATTATTCTTAGGTTTGGTATTTTCATGGTGTCCCAGATTTCCTGAATGTTTTTTGTTAAAAATTTGTTGGAGTTAATGTTTTCTTTGACCAATGAATCTATTTCCTCTATAGTATCTTAGCGCCTGAATTTCTTTCTTCTTTCTCTTGAATTCTGTTGGTTATACTCTGTAGTTCCTGTTCATTTACCCATATTTTCCATATCCACATTTCCCTCAGTTTGTGTTTTCTTTATTACTTCTATTTCAGTCTCCAGGTCTTGAATTGTTTCCTTCACCTGTTTGATTGCTTTTTCTTGGATTTCTTGGGTATCTTTGGTTTTCTTGGTTATCTTTATTAATTTCTTCCACCTTTTTGTTTGTCTTCTCTTCCATTTCTTTAAGGGAGTTTTTAACTTCTTCTTTAAAGGTCTCCATCATTTTCATAAAGTTATGTTTAAAGTCATTTTCTTCTACTTCTTCTGGGTTAAGATGATGAAGACTTCCTGTTGTTTGTCTACTGGGTTCTGGTTTTACCATATTGCTTTTTAGGATGTTGGAGAAATTCTTGCATTGACACCTACCCATCTCTTCCTTCAAATGAGCTCAGCAGTGTCTTGGCGTCTTGGTCCAATCCTTGCTGTGGCTGTCCGAGTAATTGGGAGTTTTTCTTGGTCTGCCATCTCTTAGGTCCCCTCAGTATTAGAGCCAGCTCTTTTGCATGGTTCCATGGAGCTTGCAGGTGAAAAGGCAGGTTTGGGGGCAGGGTGGGTTGGGGGAAAGCCCAGTGGCAGGAAAACTCCATGCTGGCTGACTTGAAAAGCCAAGGGAGTTAGGGAGGAGTCCCTGAGTTTTGTCCCACTAGGGAGGTCACAGAGAGTGGGGCGTCCAGCTGTCTGGCCCTGTGGCCACTGACTCACCTCTTTGGTCCCTGGAGCAAGCTGTGTTGCAGGGTTCCAAGGACATCACAGGCAAAAAGGCCTACTAATGTCAGATGTTAGAAAATCATATTACTTTTCATAAATATATTAATATTAATTAGGAGAATATGAGCATCAAATTGAATATCATGAGTACATATTAATATATGTATATTATGAATTTTGTGTTGAAATTTTATCTTCAGAAAGAAACATCACCTTTAGTTATACTGTGATGTTTCAAAATTTAGATCACATTACCTCTTCTTATCACAGATTCATTGTATAATGAAATTATATGTGTAAAAAACTGCTGTCCTTTCTCATTTATCATTTGATACATTCAAAATATGTAAGAATTAACTCAAAATGATCTGTATGATGATAGATAAGTAAGCTATAATTCAGATTACTAATGAGATTCAAATAAGAATACATGCTTCATAAGTTGAAGAGACACAGTGAACTCGTGAAATTCTTGCTGTACAGTACAGTATTTTTCATTATACTATATGTTTTCTTTTGGCTTATTTACTTACTTATTCATTTAAAAAATTATATGAAATATTGTGATTATGTTCCCCTCCTTTAGCTGATACATCCTGGGATAGGGAATGTGAGTATTTTCTTATTCATGTTCACAAGCAGACCATCATTCATTATCAGTATTTTCCCCAATCCCAAGAGAAGTACAGCTTTACCAATGCTACTACATTGCATGTACATGTTTTATATAGGGAATATTTTTCATACAACATATTCTGATCATGGTTTCCCAACTCCTCCAAGATTCTCCCAACCTGTACTCGATGCCACACCCTTTCTTTCTTTATAAAATAACAGGTAAATCTTAAAAATCAAAACTCCTGAAAAAAAATCAAAGACCACACACACATACACACACACAAATACCCATAAAATCACAAAATCAGAAACCACAATATACAAACAAACAACATGCAAAACAAAAACTGACCAAACAAAGTAATATGAGAGAAAACTTGAAAAAAAAAATACCATCGTGATTGTTTTGTGTTGGTCAGCTACTGCTAAACATGGCGTGTAACCGTAAGTGTAATTGGGAAGTTAATACATGATATACTGACTGGTTTTGTGTGTTAGCTTGACACAAGGTAGAGTCAACAGAGGAAGGAGCCTCAGTTGATGAAAAGTCTTCATGAGATCCAGCTATAAGGCATTTTCTAAATCAGTGATCAATGGGGGAGGGCCTAGCCCATGGTACGTGGAACCATCCCGGGGCTGTTGATCCTGGGTTGTATAAGAAGGTAGGTTGAACTAGCCATGGGAAGCAGACCAGTAACAGCCCCCCTCCGTGGCCTCTGCATCAGCTCCTGCCTCTGACATCCTGAGCTATTTGAGCTTGTATCCTGATTTCCTTTAGTGATTAACAGCAATGTTGAAGTGTAAGTCAAACAAACCCTTTCGTTCTCAAACTACATTTTGGTCATGGTGTTTTGGCGAAGCAACAGGAACCCTAACTAAGCCACATGAGCATTGCATCTATGTCTTTCCCACATCTTCCTTCCTGCTGCAATTACTCCGATGTTTCCCCCTCCATTCAAATTTTATCATCTTCTCTTTAATTATTCCTGTACATGTGATATATGTGTTTTATCTGAATAAAAATGGGTAGATAATACAAATGTTTATCAATTGTGAGATGAATAGGAAGGGGCTATCTACCAACACAGACTCAGAGATCAGATGAATACTGCCCACAGTTACATTCTATATGCTGCTGTCTCTCATTGTTTTTTGTTAGTGTGACTATAGTTCTTCAAAATTTCACCAAAGGAGTTTTAAATGTTCCTCTGGAGAATGATCCAAGTATGAATTTATCACTTAGGACTCACTGATTAACTGTGCTGTAATCTAGATAAACATATGGCTTGGACATTCAGCACTTACAGTATAAGTGAAGAACTATACAAGTAAATAAGCAATAAAAGAAATAGGTGCTATAACACATTAAACCGGCCATCAAACCAAATTTAAGCAATCAAGAGGAAAAAAGTTAAGATACTAGGGGAAAAAAGAAGTGAATAATGAATATACAAATAAGAATGGGTATTAACCCATTAATACCCAAGAAGTATAAAATAGTAGAGAAGCTACAACGTATTCATGTGACTTACCTAAAAGTCACTAAGGAACAAAAAACAAAGCATAAAAGACAAGCTCTGAAAACACACATAAAAGTAGCAGTGTACAGACTGAGCATGATGTGGTTAGGAATATACATGTATATGCATATACATATATGTGTGTAACTACAATTAGTGTGTAAAAGAGGACAGGAATGTGAAAAAGAGAAAAGAAGGGTAAATGGAAGGGTTTATAGGTAGGAAATGAGGGGAAAATGTAATTATATTATATATTCAAAAAAGTAATAAAAAAGACAAGCTGTGATCTATTTTAATCCAGGTTATAGACTTCTTATTGCTAGCAAGGGTTTTGTTTTTTTTTTTTTAAATCTATCTCAGTGTATTGTGGCTGTTTGCTACCTAGTGTTTACGTAACATCAGGCATTTCAGATTATTATTATTTCAGAAGTGCATCTACTAAAAATGTACTAACCCTTGAAGAAAGTGTTCTTATTCTCCGAAGAGAAGACAGACTCAGAGATAAGATAAATGTAACTGGAGGTTTCCCGCCCACCAGTTCCCATATAACCACAATGAGGCTTAATATTAGGTACAAAATGTTAGGCCTGTTACCTTAGGCTTATTATTAACTAGCTTTTCCAACTTGAATTACCCCATTTCTATTAATTTATATTTTAGCACAAGGCTTGTTGTTTGTTAACTCACATTTTGCTTCTCTGTTGGCTACTTCTGTCTCCCAGACTCTGCTTTTTTTCCCCTTTCCCTTTGGTTGGATTTCCTGCCTTCCTATAACCTGCCCTGACATAGGCCAAGGTGGCTTCTTTCCTAACCAATGTTGCACCATTTTTTTTTTTTAAAGGAATTCATGTTGGAAGAACCATCCAACAGATCTCAACCTTTCTAATGCTGTGACCAACCCTTAATACAGTTCCTCATGTTTTGGTGACCTCCAACCATAAAGTTATTTTTGTTGCTACTTCATACCTGTATTTTTGCTACTGCTATGAGTCATAACATAAATATGCAATATGTAGGTATTCTTAGGTGACCCTGTGAAAATTCGTTTGACTGCTATGCGGTCATGACCTACAGGTTGGGAACCTCTGTAATGGGTGAAAAATATGGTCCTTTTATCTGAGACAATAATTAATTCATAAATGTATAAGTTTTTGGAATGTCAAATAGGAGGTGCTATGATACAACACTGATTAAGAACTGTTCCAATTTAAACAAAAACTCACATACATATATAAGAAATTGAATTGGCACACAACAGAATCTCTGACAAAGGACATGTTTTTCTTAGGTATTTTGAGGAAGATCTTTTCTTATATTGAAAGTAATATCTATTTCCAAACTGGTTTAAAGAATATTTAAATGTCTTCACTACAAAACATGATAAGTATGTGAGGTGATAGATATGTTAATTTGCTTGATTAAATTACTTCATCATGTATGTACATCAAACTGTCTTATTATCTTCCATAAATACATATGCGTTAAAAGATTTGCTTGCATTCATAAGGCAAATTTACAGTTAATACTAATAATTAAAGAGCCTGAGATGGTACAGTGACATTTCTATCACTTTAGTTTAAAAAATACACTTGTAATAAACTTGATAGTGTTGTTATTTTAGTGCATTCATAAGAGATTATTTCAATATGTGTGGGATAAGCTTATGATACTTTTATTCTTCTATGTACCATCCTAGTATATCTATTAAAATCATCATTTTGTAAATGGTATAAATAATTATCTCTCAATAATATGCCTTGGTTTTAATTGACATTTTAATTGAAATGTTTCTGCTAAATGATTATAAAATAAACAGTTGATTATAATTTTGTGGGATATGTAATTTAATATAATTTAATTCTCTCTATATTTTGATATTACTACCCTTATATAATAAATTCTAAGTACAAAAGTTTCTCATTTTTACTTTTGTCAGTGAACTGAAGAATACTTGAAATTTATTATATTTTATTGTATGCTGTATTCATTATCTTCAAGTTTTATTTAAGGTTGTTTGAGAAATGATATTAGTTTTGTAATTACAGAAAGCTATTGTTTTCTCTTTATACAGAGACACTTTAACAATTTTTCAAATTGTTTCAGGTTAAAAACTCTCAGAAGTATATCATGAATTTACCAATATAAAGGATGAGGCAGGATACAAGAAAGTGTTCATTAACAAAACCATGTTATGAACTAATTCTTCGGCTGTCACTGAGGTGACAGGGAATGAGACTGCTTTAGTTTGTGGGAATTAGTTGATGGGGAATTTTGAGAATATCCTCTATTCAGTCTAATAACTGATGAAAGCAGAAAAATTTTATAGATTAAAAAACTGGAAAATACTGAGGACAGCGATAAATAGAAGAGCAGAAATATGGAAATGTAGGACCCTAAAAGATCACCTTGCCTGGCAGTGCTGGTGCATGCCTTTGATTCCCAGCCTGGTCTACAAGAGCTAATTCCAGGACAGGCTCTAAAGCTACAGTGAAACCTTGTCTCAAAAAAACAAACAAAAACAGACAAAACAAACAAAAAGGGAACATTTTAGGGGCTGGATGATTGTGGCTCAAGTCTTTAATCCCAGTGCTGGGGAGGCAGAAGCAGGAGAATTTCTGCGAGTTGGAGGCCAGCATGGTCTACAGAGTGAGTTTCAGGACAGCTAAAGCAGTTACAGCTAAAGCAGTTACACAGAGAAATTCTGTCTCGAACAAATGAGAGAAAAAGAGAAAAAGGGAAGGGGGAAGGGAAGGAGTAGAGAGAGAATAAGAGGATCTTAGTTTCTGTTTCTATTAGAATCTATGAATTAAATCAGATGTAAGAAAATAACCCATCAATAATATGCCTAGAAGTAATTCTTGTTAACCTAATGTCTAACAAGTGTCTTATAGTTCAAATGCTTCTATTATCCTTATAAAGCATATCTTAAGTAGCGATTATTATTAAGTTTCTTGACATCAGTGAAGATTAACATTGACTTAATGCTAGATTGAGACATTTTGTTTGTTTGTTTTTCGAGACAGGGTTTCTCTGTAGCTTTGGGGCCTGTCCCAGAACTAGCTCTTACAGACCAGGCTGGCCTTGAACTCACAGAGATCTGCCTACCTCTGCCTCATGAGTGTTAGGATTAGCTTATTACCTAGAATTATATGGAAATGAATTAATTAAAAATCATGGGACCTCACTTGATGAAATATATATATATATTTCACATCATGAAACATATTTTCTCTTAAAAGGAGTAAGAAACTAGAAAGCAAATGATAGATTTTCCCACCATAGGAAGCATTGATAAGCAATAATCAAAATATAAGTTATAAAGAACAAGGAAATTCGGTTTGTAGGAAATGCTGTATTCTGTTCGGCTGTTAAGAAATAATGAGAAGTTCATAGAGGAAATGGTCCCAGGAGTAGTATACTAAATTGCTTCTTGCAAAAACCAGGTCAAATGGTAGAAATACATTCCATTTAAGAATATAAAAGCTGTAGTAATCATTGCTGAAATCGAATTTATTTATAATTGATATAAATGAAAATCAATGATGAAATTCAATAGCACATCCAACTAATGATTCTCTTATTCTTGGAAAAATAGGTAAATAAAAAATTATTAATCAAGCAGTACAGCCACCACAGGTACTTTAGGTTTCTTGCAAACATACAGAAGTTAAAAATGATAATGCAAATCAATAATTTCAAAGGAAGCATATAAAAAAAGTTTGCTGAATAATTCTAAAGAAAGTATTCCATATCCTCTACTAATGGCCTTTGCAATCATATGAAGGATCAAATTCAGATGTTAACAAAATAGCTGAAATAAATAAGAAACTGTACAATACTAAAATACTAATAGAATAGAATTCACATTCATGTTGAATAACAAGAATAAGACTATCAAAAGTATGTCAGCCTTACATGGCAACAACAGTAAAATGTCACAGACAATAAAAGAAAGTAATAAAGACGAAGACTACAATAAATAAGATTTAAGATGAAATAAGAATAAATTGTAATCTAAGAAGTATAGTTCCTTCTTATGAAGAAACAAAAAAATGATGAAGAATATATTTTTTGATTTTTATTGAGCTCTCCATTTTTCTCTGCTCCCCTCCTTGCCTTTCCCCTCCCTTCTTTAGCCCTCTCCCAATATCCCCATGCTCCCAATTTACTTAGGAGATCTTGTCTTTTTCTACTTCCCATATAGATTAGATCTATATAAGTCTCTTTTAGTGACCTCATTGTTGTCAAAGTTCTCTGGGATTGTGGTTTGTAGGCTGGTTTTCTTTGCTTTATGTTTAAAAACCACCTATGAGTGAGTACATGTGATAATTAACTTTCTGTGTCTGGGTTACCTCACTCAAAGTAATGTTTTCTAGCTCCATCCATTTTCCTGAAAAAAAAATTGAAGATGTCGGTATTTTTTTCTGCTGTGTGGTACTCCATTGTGTAAATGTACCACATTCTCCATATCCATTCTTCAGTAGAGGGGCATTTAGGTTGTTTCCAGGTTCTGGCTATGAGAAACAAAGCTGCTATGAACGTAGTTGAGCACATGTCCCTGTGACACAATTGAGCTTACTTTGGATATATACCCAAAAGTGGTATTACTGGGTCCTGAGGAAGATTATTTCCTAATTTTCTGAGAAATCGTCACACTGACATCCAAATGGTTGTACAAGCTTGCATTCCCACTAGCAATGCAGAAGTGTTCCTTTTTCCCCACAACCTCTCCAGCATAAGTTGTCATCAGTGTTTTTGATCTTGGGCATTCTGACAGGTGTAAGATAGAATCTCAGAGTTGTTTTGATTTGCATTTCTCTGATGACTACGGATGTTGAACATTTCCTTAAGTGTCTTTCAGCCATTTTAGATTCTTCTGTTGAGAGTTCTCTGTTTAGGTCTGCACTCTATTTTTTTTTATTGGATTGTGTGTTTTTTGGTGACCAATTTCTTGAGTTCTTTGTATATTTTGGAGATCAGACCTCTGTCTAATGTGGGGTTAGTGAAGATCTTTTCCCATTCTGTACACTGTTGTTTTGTCTTGTTGACCATGTCCTTTGCTTTACAGAAGCTTTTCAGTTTCAGGAGGTCCCATTTATTAGTTGTTTGGCACAGGATAAAGAATATATTTAATAATAAAATATTAGGCATCTATATTTAAAAAAGGAAATGGAAAAAACTGTGGATGTACCTATCTGGGGATTGGTATTAGGTTATGAAGGTAAAGAAAATACCTTATGAAAATTCAGAAAAACTCATATAACAGTGCTAACTCAACATCATAACTTGTTTTGGTTAGGTTACAACACATTATGATGGATTTCAATATTACCTCATCATATATATGTGTCATTAGAATATTTTTGATTCATTCTTCTTATCCAATGGCATATACTGTGTTTTCTGCCTCATTCTTTTCCTTTACCCAAATATCCTCACTTATGCTCTCTTATCACATGTAGTCCTTTACCCTATTTCCCTTCCTTCCCTTGTGATCTGTCCCTCTGCTCTCATAATCCCCTTCATAGCATCATGATCTATACACATGCACATGCACGTGTGCATGCGCACACACATACACATGAATACAGATATGTAGAGCCATATATAATATTAAATTTAAAAACAACAATATATATTTGTGTCTGAGACTGGCTTATTTCACTTAGCATAATAATTTCCAGTTGCACACATAGGGTTTTTTTCCAAGTGCCATGATTTTATCCATTTTTATGACTGCATAAAATTCCACTGCGTATATGTATAAAACTTTCTGTATTCATTCATCTATGGATGGACATCTAGACTGCCTTCATTTTCTGACTTTTATGCAATCTACAGCTATACACAGATTCACACGTGCATTCCTTCAGGTATATATAACTAAGAGTAATGATTCTTTTAATCAAGCTGTCGTTTGAAAGATGTGCCTTCATCTCAGTAGTTAATTTTTAAAAGTGATAAAGTTAAAGATCCATTAAAGGATGCTCAATCGTGCCACAGGGACATGTGCTCAACTATTTTCATAGCAGCATTGTTTGTCATAGCCAGAACCTGGAAACAACCTAAATTCCCTTTGACCGAAGAACGGATAAGGAAAATGTGGTACATTTACACAATGGAGTACTACACAACAAAGAAAATAACGACATCTTGAATTTTGCAGGCAAATGGATGGAGCTAGAAAACATCATTTTGGGTGAGGTAATCTAGACCCAGAAAGACAATTATCACATGTACTCACTCCTAAGTGGTTTTTAAACATAAAGCAAAGAAAACCAGCCCACAAATCACAATCCCAGAGAACTTAGACAACAATGAGGACACTAACAGAGACTTACATAGATATAATTTACATGGGAAGTAAAAAAAGAAAAGATGTCCTGAGTAAATTATGAACTATGGGGAACTTGGGAGAGGGTGAAAGGTAAGGGAGAGGTAGGGAGGGGAGCAGAGAAAAATTACAACTACAGTCACAAAAATCCTAAATAAAATTAGATAATTGAGTCTAGTAGTATATTGCTAAAGATTAATATACCATAACCCAGATTTTTTCCAGGAACTTAGTAAAGATTCTATTTAAGGAAATACATTTATAAAAATCACAACAGGAACTTATCAAATAGCAGATTATTCTGATACAAACAGTGAAAAAAAGACAGTTGAGACAGTTAAGATTTATTTCTGCTAGGGAGGGATAAAATTATTTATCAATAGCCTATACAAGAGGAGCACATTTGCTCTACTATTGGACCTTGATATTCATGCTACCACCCAAAGGTCAGACATTACTTGTGACAGATTCCTTATGGCTTGTACAAATTGATGATAATAACCCAAGTCTTTCACTACAATATCAAATTTCCCTGCCCCTCTAATCCACTGTGCACCCCATAGTTATCCTCTCGGAGCTAATCTTTGGAAACTAATGATCTCTTCATAGTTCCCAGTCTCTCATTTTACAGAATGGCACATATTTGGAAACTATGTAGCATGTAGTCTCCCCAGATTTTCTTGACCCATATATTGATACATACTTAAATTTAAATTTCATCAAGGTATATTTTTTACAGCTTCAAAACTCATTTGAGTATCAAATAACATTCCATGAATTGGAAATACTTTACCTAAGGATGCTATCTTGGTTGCTTCTGGGCATTATAATTAGGAACAAAGCTACTTTAAAAATCTTTGGGAAGGCTTTAAAGTGAATGTACATTTTCACACCCTGTAGAAAAATGTCAGGTATGTGGATCATATTGAAATTCTAGTTATAAGTTTGTTAAAAAAATGCTAAAATGATTTCCAGTGTGCTTATACCATTTGGTTTTTATACCACCAATAAAAGATAATTTCTACTGTCAAACACATTTCTTACCATTTGATGATATCAGATTTATGGAATCAGCCAATTCTAATGAGATGTATAGTTTATCTTGTTATTGTATTAATTTTATTTTTCTGTTGACCTACAATCTCACATGTACAAATATGAAATATGTGTACATTATCAGGAAATAAATTTCTAGGGACTTTATAATGCAAATCCCTTTTGCCTCTAGACATTTTAAAATGCATTTTATTTCCCATATGACTTTCATTACTGTAGATGTCTCAGATTAAGCACTTTTATTGTATGACTCATCCAAAATATAAAATTATAGTATGTAAATACATGTAAATTTATAAGTGTGTAGGTTCCCCACTCTCCTCCAAATTCACTGCCTCTTTTTGTATTATGATTACATGCATATTTTATATGCATATACATTCCTAAATTACAACTAGTTTAGCCCTTATTATGCTACTTGTATGGCTGTTTTCAGTGTGGAGACAACATTTATAATCTGTTGTGATGGCAAAATTTAAATGCACAATATATTATTACTAACTGCATTCACTTTGCTGCACATAGATCCTGCTACACATAGAACCTATTTACACTGCATACCTGAAGTCTCCTCATTTTCCCCAGTCCACTGGTCCTCAAGCTACCATTTTATGCTTGGCTTCTACCTGTGAAACTTCTTTATCTTTTCCCCAGAAATGAAATAATGTAGTATAATCTTTCTCTGTTTTGCTTGTTGTACTATGAAAAGTGGTTCCAGTTTTCTTTCTGTTGTCACAAACAGCAGAGTTTCTTTGTTGAAGGCTATGCAGCACATTTTCCTTATTCATTTAGGTCAATGGCCACTTTAGTTATTCCTGTATTTTGGTCATTGTGAATCAAGTTTCAATGAAAATGAGAGAAAGGCCATCTTGTCAAACATTTCTTATTTCATTTTCTTTGGATATATAACTAGAGACATATAGTAAAAGTGAATCACATTTCTCTTTTTAATTTTTAGAATTAGATATATTGCTGTCCATAATGGCTGTACTAATATTCCCACCAAGAATGTGCAAAAGTAGCCTTTTCTCTCCATTCTCACTAACACTTTATTTTTACTGTTCTTTACAGTAGCCCTTTTGCCAGGAGGTAATAACTCCTTATAGGCTTGATTATTACAACCTTGAGTTTTTCATCATATACAACCTGTTGGACATTTGTGTCTTTGTTTGAGACATGTCTCCTGAGACCATTTGCTCATTTTTTATTTGGGTCATTTTTTATTAAATTGAGTTAGCATTGATTTTTGAAAGTTTACTACTCATGAGATATATGGTTTGTAAATATTTTCTTCTATTTCATAGATTGCTTCTATAAATTGATTTTTCATGAACTGCATACACACTTTTAAATTTGATTATGGTCTCATTTGTGTATTTTTCTTGTTTTCTAGGCTTTGGGGACCATATCCAAAAATTATTGACCAGAACAATGTTATGAAGCTTACATCTTATATTTTATTCTAGTACCTTTTGGTTTGGGGGATTTTACACTTAATCTTATATTAGCAACTTTCCTACTGTTGTGATAAGTTACAATGATCAAGAGAACTTATGAGTCGAGAGGGTTAACTCTTAATAGCAGGGGATACATGGTAGCAGATGGCCAGATGAAGAAGTCAAGAAAGCATATATCTACAGTCTCAAACTTACTGGAATTGGGCTGAATCTATGAACCTTCAAAGCCTGCCCTCAGTGATGTACTCCCTCCACCAATGCCCTACCTCCTAAAATTTGTGCTAGAATCATAAATAACACCAACAACCAGTTGTCAACTGCTTAAGTATCTGAGCAGCATTTTTCATTCACACCACCACAGTGTTCAATCAATTTTGAGTTGGTTTTGCATACCCATGTGAGGTGTGGGACCAATTTAATTCATGTGCATATGGATATCTGGTTTGTTCAAACATCTTTATTAAATTATTATTTTTTCTATTATATGTTCTTGGTGTCTTTGTCAAAAATCACTTGATGGACTGGAGATATGACAACACTTAAAAGCATGTATCTTTTTCTCTTTTAAAATTAATTTTTTAATTTAAACATAACATAATTTATGTGTATGAATGTTTTACCTGCTTGTCTGTATAAAATGTGTGTACCTGGAGCCCAAGGAAATAAGAAGAGAACATAGGCTCCCAAGAACTGAAATTAAAGACAGTTGTGAACTGCCCTATGAGTACTAGGAATCAAAACTGGTCCTCTAGAAGAACAGTTTTACTTGCTAAATGTTTTAAACTCATTGGCTTTCTATCTAGCACCTGTATGCACTTCTCTTTTTGAAGACCTGAGTTTGGTTCCAAGCACTGACATCAAGTAGCTCTTATAAATTTTTCTCCAAAGCATCTGATGTCCTATCCTGAACTCTTTGCAGCTTGTACTCACATATGAAATATGCTTCATACCCATAACCCACAAATATATATATATATCATTAAAATAATTTAAAACAATCAATGCATCAATAAATATTTGCATTCATTTATTGTTCCCTCCCTTGTATTCCCATAATTATACAACTTTATTTTTGTTACCATAAATTCATAATAGATTTTAAAGTTGAAAACTATGATGGCTTCTCTTTGTTCTGTTTTACAAAGTTTTCTTTAAATATTTGAAATGGTGTGTGTGTGTGTGTGTGTGTGTCTGTTTGTGTGAGTTTGGTGGGGGGGGATAATACTAAGTCAAGAAAAAAGAAGTTTTTGTAAAAACATAGTAATGTTAAATCCTGGTAGCTTGACATCAATAATAACATCTAAATCTATTTTAAAATTATTTTTCTATTCCATCATGGGTAAATTATTCACCCAAAGTCAAATCAGTAGTTTATGTCTGGTGAAGAATCTATGCCAGACAAGGTCATTCTAAGCCTACACTTTCACCAAACATGCTTTGAGTCCTCTATGACAAACTATATCAGTTATCATGATAATGAAGATACGTTTGCCATTAAAGGAAAGTAAGTCTTATGTCTACTCTTATGAAACAAATTTTAGCTGGTTTATCATTCTCTTGTCAATAGCTATAACAGTATAAACATTAAATAATACAACTCTTCTTAGGTATTATATATCAGTCAGAAAAGAAGTATAGTCCTTGAAGCAACACAGTTTAGTTCAGGGAAATCAAGTTAATTTACCCTCCCTATTCTGAAACACTCATCAAAAGGGTTCATGGAAGTGCATACTTGTAGAAACAAAGGATTACCAAAATAGAGGTGTCAAGAATGAAAATTATCAACTTGAAGTTCATTATCAGAGAATTATAAAATAGTACATAGTGTGTGTACAGATCCCAAGTATCCATACCTTAATAATAACAAGTATCCACTAAAATAAAGACTGCCCTAGGACTATGGGTAATTCTAAAATAATCTAAGAAATAACAAAACCGGAGCTCAACACTGCAATCCGTGACCACATATTCAGCACTCAGGAGGCTGAGGCAGGAGAACTGTCATGAAGTCAAGGCCAAGATTGACAACATATTGAGTACCAGGAAAGCCAGAGGTACATAGCAGCACCATCTTCTATAATTTGATTTTTCATGAACTGTATAAACACTTTTAAATTTGATTATTTCATTGGCAAAAAAATAAGCAAACAAATCAACCAAGAACCCAGAATTATAGAAAGAATACAACTGAAAATAATCAATTTTCTCTTAATGGAAGATGACATTGTCTATATGATTTTAAAAAGTATAAATTGTAATGTTGAGAATATTATAGATGTTACAAGTGAGAAGTAGAAAGATATGAACTCTAATTTCAAAAAACCTATTAATAGAAAATGATTCTGCATCAGAATTAGCACTTAGGGACTTTAGAAGGACTGCTACGAATATTCTTATGGATTAAAAAGCAATGGATATACTTGGTAACAGATGGGCAATCAGAATAATAAACTATATAGATGAACAAAATAGAAATTTTACATATGATGAGTATTGTACTTCCAATGAAATATTAACCACATGTTAAGTAAAAGGGACTAGAGACAAATAAGAAGTCCCTGGAATGAGTAGTTATAGCAACCCTTAAATAAAGCTAATCTTCTATGTGTATTAACATAAAACTTCATTTTGAGGACTTTTACCTCAGTTCCTGTTATGTGAAATATCATGTTTAATTCTCAACAACAAAAACTACATGATATGCTGAAATTGAAAAACAAACACCACCACCAAAGGAAAAACATTTGGAGAGATAAAGGAAGCATGAAATGTGAACTCAATTCTAATACAGATATTGTAATTAACAGTAAAGTGAGTATGATAAATATGTCAAGGAATTCAATTTTTATTAAAGTTGACAATATGCCAGAAAAGACTGGGAGTATGAGTACAAAGGAAGAAACATTTCTTGTGCTTAAATCCAAATAACTGTGGTTGATTTCTGAATATGTTGTGAGATGAA
This sequence comes from Ondatra zibethicus, assembly GCA_004026605.1. Taxonomy (NCBI): domain Eukaryota; kingdom Metazoa; phylum Chordata; class Mammalia; order Rodentia; family Cricetidae; genus Ondatra; species Ondatra zibethicus. Next base: position 15,921 of record PVIU01015578.1, read on the forward strand.
ATTATAATGCTCCTGGCTACTGTTATCTTTTCCTCCAGCAGCATTTTGTCATTGTGTGTACCTGGCATTGCTTTCCAAAATTGACTGTGAATGTGTATTTATTTCTAGATAAATGCTCCGTTTCATTCATCTATGTATGTGGCTTTATATTTTGCCAGTGTCATTATGCTTTGATTTCTATAGCTATGGGGTAGAGTTTGAATGGAATGAAGTATGCTTTTATCTTTATTGTTTGAGTTATATGACCCTGTGCAAATTTTAGTATATTTTTCTTTTTTAACTTTTTGTTTGTTTGTTTTGATAAATGATACTGGAAATTCACAAGGAATTGCAATGGACTTGAATTGCTTTGGAAAGTATGAACATTTCAAAATTAATATTCTTCCAATGCATGAATACAAAAGTCATTCCATTTATTTGTATTATTGTCAGTTCTTCCACCAAAATTGTAAAGGTTTTAATGCAGATACTTTTTATTCCAATTGTTTAATGGAATTTCTTAGTATTTTATAGGATTTATGGTATAGCTTTCATCATTTCTCCTTCTTAGTTTGTTGGTGATATGTAGAAACAGCACCGATTTTTGCACATAGTTTTTGTTGCCTGTAATTTGACTGATCATTAAGCCATTAAGCTTTCATTGTATTTTAAGAGTTTTTTTTTATGCAAACACAATGATGTTACCTGAAAACATATAAAATAGCACTTCAAATGCCCTGCTTAATATAGTTTGCTTGTAGGGCAACAATGAGTTTTGCATCTATATAATTCAGGGGTACTAACTTACACTTTGCTTTTTTTATAGTGTTCATGCTTATTTCTATATTCAGGGTGATGATAACTTTGTGAAATAAGCTAGAACATATTCCCTTCCTTTAACTTCCATAAATAGTTTGTAAAGGGTCATCCTTTTTCCTGGTTGGATACTACAGAGATACAGCAAAAAAAGCAGCATGCTATTGGCATAAAAAAGGTATGTAACTCAATATGCTTAAATTGAAGACCAGGGAACAAATCCATGCATCTATGGGCAACTGTGTTTTGATAAAGAAGCCAGAAATACAAACTGGAAAAAATCTTCAAAACAATGTTGCTGGTCAAATTGGATGGCTTCATGTGGAAGAATTCAAGTAGATCTATTCCATACAAAACTCAACTCCAAATGGGTGAAAGATCCCAACTTATGGCCAGATACATTGAACTTGATTGAAGAGAAAGTGAGGAATATCCCTGAACTTATTTACACATGAAAAGACATTCTAAACAGAATACCAATAGAATGGATACTAAGAACAACAATAACTAAACAGGACCTCATGAAACTAAAACCATATGGCAAAGGACACCATCATATAGACATATAGACAAATGAGTTGGTTACAGAATGAGGAAAAAAATTTAACAACTACAGTTCCTATAGAGTGCTAATATCTAAAATATATCAGGAACTTTTAAAAACTAGACATCAAGAAAATAAACAACCCAATTGAAAACTGGAACAACCGTCTACACAGAGTTCTTATAAAGAGGAAGCACAATGGCTGAGAAACAAAGAAATGCTTGACATCTTAAGTTATGAGGGAATTGCAAATCAAAACTACTTTAAGATAAGGTCTTACACCAATTAGAATGACCAAGCTCAATCAAACAAATGATAGCTCATGCTTGTGAGGATGTGAAGGGGAACACATTTATTGCTGATGGTAGTTTCTTAGGTAACTACAAATAGGTCTAAGTCAAGATTGAGATATACCACATTTGGTCATGTCCAAAGTAAATCACATCCTACTGTTGTCCAAGCTTCCTGTCCTGCCCAGTTCCCGCAGTCGTTAAGTCCCAAAGAAATCATACAGAGGTCTACATTAATCATAAACTGATTGGCCCATTGGCTCAGGCTTCTCATTAACTCTTATAACTTACATTAGTCCATTATTCTTATCTGTGTTAGCCACATGGCTCAGTACCTTTTTCAGCAATGTAGTCACATCTTCCTTCTTCTGTGTCTGGGCAGGAATGCAGAGGGAGCTTCCCTCTTCCCAGATTTCTCCTGTTCTCATTGACCCACCTCTACTTCCTGTCTGGTTGTCCCACCTATACTTCCTGCCTGGCTACTATTTAAAACATTTATTTAAAACATAATTGACAGAATATAGACAATTGTCCCACACCATCCTACTAAAGAGACCACTGATCAATCATGTTCATCGCTGCTCTAGTCATAATAACCAGAAATTGGAAACAGCCTAGATGCCCATCAATAGATGAGTGGATAAAGAAAATTTGGTATATTTATACAATGGAGTATTATACAGTTTTTAAAAAAATAAAATGGAATACAAAAAGTGACAGCTAATGCTAAGGGCCATTTGAGGGCTCATATGGAAACCTACAGTAGAATTCTCTAAAATATATATGCACACGTGGAAGAAATCCAAGTGGAATCAGGAAATAACAAGGGAGACAAAGCCTCATCTAGATATTCCTCACTACTCAATGTAACCACCAGTGTCAGGAATAGGTTACAACTTATTGAGTTTTGTCCAACGTAGTCCAATGGAAAACCCCTAACAACCCAGATTATTACTAAGGCTATTGGTTTCTCTTCCCAAACTGATGGTAAGACCCTATTGCTGAAGACTGTCTATATATCTCCTTCGGGGTTCCTACTTCATGAAAGATTTGGCTAAACAGTCTGCAGAATACAGAAGAAACTGACTGACAGACTGCCAATATAGGGGAACTGTGTTTGAAATTTCTTGCTTTGTGGAAAAGTCTTCCAGATAATATGGACCTGTAGGGTGAAGATGGATATCCCAATGGTACAGAAGAAGTTTGGGTGACTGTCTAGGCAGTGAGATGTCTCTGTCAATTCTAGAGTTTTAAAAGTTGCTTATAATGCATTTCTTGTTTACTTAGGTTATATTATATCCTTCTGGAGTCTTTGATGGATTTGAAGAATTTATAGTTATAAATTAGTTATAATTTAAGATAAAGTAGATATAAATATTTAATGTAATTCTCACTTGACATATGTTTTGTTATATGTAATTTTATCATGTTAAAGTTGAAAACTTCCTTTTTATTTAAACAGAAATGGGGAGGTGATATGGGATTTCCCTCTGTATGCTGTGATTACCATTGGTTAATAAAGGAACTGCTTTAGGCCTATGGCAGAGCTGTAGGAGAACAGAGCTAGGTGAGGAAAACTAAACTGAATGCTGGGATAAAGAAGGTCAAAGTGAGAGAGAAGCCATGTAGCCCCACCGGAGCCAGGTGAAACTTTACCTGGTAAGCCACAGCCACTTGGTGATATACAGATTACTCAAAATGGGTTAAATTAAGATATAAATGTTAGCCAATAAGAAGCTAAAGCTAATGGGCTAAACAGTGTTTTAAATAATATAGTTTCTGTGTGATTATTTTGGTTCTGGGCAGCGGGAACCAACAAAGCAGCTCTCTCCTCCTACATTCTTGCTTTCTCTTCATTTCCATTTCCATAGAATATCATTTTTATTTTTAATTCACATTTCTTCTTTTTATAGATAACATATAATAGGATAATATCCATTTATCTATTTAGTCTTTCCATGTAATTTAAAATTTTCTCTTAGTGTTCTTTCTGTTTTCTTTTGTCTTAGAGTGGACCAAACTATGTAGCCCAGACCAGTCCATAGCTTCTATTTCAGCTTAGTCTAGACTCTTGTCTGTCCATTGCAAGATTTACAAACAAATACAGCCAACGCAAATCTTGACTGGAGAATTTAAAATATGTAAACTCAACTACTCAGAGTAAAACACTTACGATGGTCATTTTGTGGACAGTTGATAATGACTAGTGTCTAGAGTGTGGGCACATTCACTGCCCCATTGCTACCCATACATGAAGTGCAGATACAGTCACGGGACTAAACAATAGGAAAGAGTGAGTGTGTGGCGAGCTACGGCATGTCTAGGGTAAAAGGTGGAAGGCAGTTCTGTATGGAGGCTGAGCTAGTACCTAAAGGACAAACATATACTGAGATAATTCATCTGGAGTCTCAAGTATCAGCAGGCTCACCATGGTGATGCCTTATGTGTTTGAGTTGTAGCTTATGCAGAACAGGCACAGAGCCCAGGTCAGAAGAGTGGGCACTTATGGAGAAAAACAGATGGAGTGTTGAGACATCAAAGTACTGCAACTGGTTGGTTATACCTTCTTTCCAAAAGAGCCAATCCACTTCTGCTTCTTGTGGATAGGAGGGTTATATAGGATTGCAAAAATTTCTCAATGACTAAAATATTTTTAATAATATCACCTAGATTTGATTCTTCTCAGAATTTTAGATTTCTATGTTTTTCTTCAGACTTTTTAGTCTTTTCTTTTTTTGCCCTTCACTGAAAATACATTCTTTCCTCATATAATATATCCTGATTAGCATCCCCTCTCGACTTCTCTCAGTTCCTCCTCCCCTCCTTTCACCTCTGGATCTCTGGGGTCAAGTAAATGTGAAACTTTAATGCAGCTTACACATTACATGTTGTTTTGTTGATTTTCTTTACCTATTATTTCCAGGGGTGGGTTCACTATCTTGCTTAGTTTGGCTTTGAACTTATGATCCTCTTATATTTCTGTGCCTGGAATTACCCACGTACACTAGTGCTGACTTATGTTTTAATTTCTTTTTTATTTATTCTTCTCTTTTGCATTACATCCCTACCACAGTTTCTCCTCCCTCCTCTCCTCCAAGTACCTTCCCCTGACTGCTCCCCTAGGTCCACCCATCCTCTGTCTCCCCTCAGAAAAGTGAAGGCCTCCCAGAGACATCATCCAAACACAGTAAAATATGCTACAATAAGACTAGGCACATACCCTCATCTCAAGTATGGATAAGGCAAACAAGTAGGAGGAAAAAGGTCCCCCAAACTGTCAAAAGAGTCAGATACAGCCCCTGCTCTCATTGTTAGGAGTCTCACAAGAAAGCTAAGCTAAATAACCATAACATATATGCAGAGGTCAGACCCATACAGTCTCTCTTCTTGTGAGTTCAGTCTCTGTGAGCATCTATGAGGCCTGCTTATTTGATTCTGCAGGCCATTTTCTTGTGGTATCTTTGATTCCTATAGCTCTTATAATCCTTTCTCACCCTCTTCCTTGGGACTCCCCGAGCTCTACCTAATTGTTGGCTGTGGATCTCTTCATCTGCATCCATCAATTGCTGGATGAAGACTCTGATACTGATTATGCTAGGCTCTGTGGTCTATGAGTATAGTTGAGTATATTTAAGAATCATTTAATTGACTTTTTTGACAATCATGTTTGGGTCTATCCTGGGTCTCTGGGCTATCTGGTCTCTGGTTCTTGACCCTCCAATATCAGGCATGGGATCCTTCTGGTGGCTTGGGTCTCAAGTTGGACTAGACATCTGTTGGCCACTCTCACAAGTTTTACCCAACCATTACCCCAGCATATTACAGGCAGGGCAAACTGTAAATTGAAGTTTTAGAGAGGCTGGGTTGGTATCCCAATCCCTGTGGTGTGGGACAATTGTCTATATTCTGTCAATTATGTTTTAAATAAATGCTGATTGGCCAGTAGCCAGGCAGGAAGTATAGGTGGGACAACCAGACAGGAAGTAGAAGTGGGTCAATGAGAACAGGAGAATTCTGGGAAGGAGGAAGCCCATTCCTCCCCAGTCCTGGACCAACCACAGAAGAAGGAAGATGTAATTGCCCTTCTGAAAAAGGTACTGATCCATGTGGCTAACATAGATAAGAATAATGGGTTAATATAAGTTATAAGAGTTAATAAGAAGCCTGAGCTAATGGGCCAAACAATTTATCATTAATATAGACCTCTGTGAGATTTCTTTGGGGATAAAAGGCTGTGGGACCTGGTGAAAGGACAGGAATTGGGCAGGACAGAAACTCAGACAACATCCCTGCACTGGGAGCCTTGCCTAGTTAAAAAAGATAGCATGTTCATGTTCCATATCCCCTGTGCCTAGGAGTCTTCACTAGGGTCATGTTCATAGAATCCTTGGAGTATCCATTGTAATAGGTTTCTACCTCACCATTGAAATGCACCACCTCAATTCCAGTCATCTCTACCAGTACTCTCTCCCTCCACCCCACTCCCATTTTAATTTCTTAATGTTTATGATGAATAATGAGAGTCTGGAGCTTCCTATTCATGTACCTTACTCATTCATATCATTCCCATCGATTGCTTTGTTTTTTCTGGTTTGGAAATTTGAATAAAGAGTGGATATCCTTTTGGCACTGAGCTCTGTCATGGACTCTTAATTTAGTTTTAAAATTATTTTTTTCATTCTGGTTAAAGATTTATTTTTTATTATTTTTAAGTGCATGTATATGTGTGTGTTTGTGTGTGTATATGTCATTGTTGTGTTGTATGGGTGTGGGAAAGACCTGCAGAGGCCAGAGGCATAAGATCTTCTTGGAGCTGAAGTTCTAAGTGGTTGTGGATTGCCTACTGTAGAAGAGCAGTCTGTGATTTTAACCCCTGAGTCATCTTGATAGCCACTCTTAGTTATTATAAATGCATATTTATGGTTGTCATCACATATAAAAGTATGAATGATAAAAATATTAGAAATATAAAGATTGATAACAGTACTGTAGTAGAAATAAATCACATGAGAATTTTGTTTCCTCATGCATGGAGTTTCTATATCCTTTGTTGAGAAAATTTTTTCTCACTTGTTTCACTTGTGTGTTTATCTCTGTAAGAGAGAATATAGAGAAAATGTGAACTTTTACACTTTGAATAATTTTTCCCAAAGGCCAGCCCCACTATTGAAATTTCCACTGTCTTAGATAAGTAATAAATTTCACACTTTTATATAAATTATCTTAAAGTGTATTGTAACCAGCATATTGACTCAATGTGCAAATGACAAACAACGTAACATAAAGCTAACAAGATTTGTGTAAATACTTTTCAATGAAAATAACTTTTAAAAGAATGTGTATGGAAAAAAAAATAATAATTAGATGCTGATTTCTATTGAATTTACATTTCTATTGACTTTCTATTGTACTGATTATTGATACTAAAATATTTAAATATATCCATTTATTTTACCTACATAAAGATATATAACTATATATGTATAAAAAAAAAAGAATGTGTAAATATACTCGTGTTTTGGATAGGAGACACTATTTCTCCTTGAACAAATCCATAAATACAATGGAAAGCTCCTCAGAATTCCCCAAAAGTATGGCTCATAACATTTTCTTACTACAAAATGGGAATTTGATATATGACAAGCCTAGAGTTAAATTTGTGATATGATCTATATTCATTTTTACAGAAAAAAATGTAAGCTACTGAGAGAGTATTGAGGACCAAACCCAGGTCTTCTACAAGAGCACCGAATGTTTTCAACTGCTTATTGTATAATATTTGTTTAACAATGCAAAGATGTGTTGCATTTGTTTAACAATGAAAAGAATTGATGCATTTGTTTATGTTGATGAATATTTGATTATCTATATAAAGATGTTATGTTTAATCATGTAAAGATGTTTTGTTGTTTTACCTTGCGTGCCTAAGGCACCAGATTAGTCTAATAAAAAGCTGACCAGCCAATAGCAAGAAAAAGGGTATAGGCAGAACTTTCAAGCAGAAAGATTTAGGCTCAAGATAAAAGAGGAAAAAAGAAAAGGGCACTACAGGGAATTGCCAGAGACCAGACAGACATACACGGAGGAAGCAGGAAAGCAGGACACACAAAATGAAAGAAAGGTAAAAAGATGCAAGTTGAAATGTGGATGAATAGAAACAGGTTAAACTAAGTTAAAAATGCCAGTGGGACAAGCTTAAGCTAAGGCCAAGCATTAATAATTAATAACAAGTCTGTGTGTCTTTATTTGGTAGCAGGATGGTGGTCTAAAGAAAATTCCAGCTACACTGCTGAGGCATCCTCCAATCTCAATGATAAAAGAAAGGTCTCCTTGAAAAGAGGTAAATAGATATCCATTAAAAAGTGTGTTGCCAAAAGACTTGGAGATTTATTGGCTCAATAAGAAGTCAGCTGAGATGCTGTATATTTAGGTCATTTTGAGGCATTTTCTGTGAACAGCTAGATTTTATGCTCATTGCTTTATCAACAGGAACAAACTCATCAGAGTTCTTTTGTTCTTTGTCTTCTTGTCTTATGGTCAAATGGAATAATTCACTAAAATTTCAAGAGAGAAACTTAACATAACTATTAAAATATAGGATTAAGAAAAAGCCTAGAGAAAGGGCAGATTGGAGGTAGAGGAAATTGATGGGGGAGGCAAGGAGGGGAAGCTGTGGTCACGACATAAAATAAATGAAAAAAATAATTAATAATAATAATAAAAGAACGGGTCAAGAACCTACAAAACTTATACAGGATGCTCATATGAACTCACAGAGACTTTTCCAGGATGCACAAGACTTTCATGGGTTCAAATCAGAGAAAAAAGTCACAGAGAAGGGGAAACAGCAAATCTGCACCTCTAACCAAGCTAATTGCAACTGATATACGCTGAGAAAGGGAAAATAAGTTTCCTTCAATGGTGTGACACTATGTATATCTGCTGCCTTCCATGCTCAAAAATTGTTGACCAACACACAATACATGCCATATTTATTTTATATACAACTTTCCTGTTTTGTTTTGATACTTTTTTGTCTTTTTAAGAAGTTGGTTTTTTTGACTATTTTCAAGGAAAAAAAAACATGAAGTTGGATGGGTAGGAAGGTCAGGAGAATCTAGAAGGAGCTGTGGAAAGGGAAAGGATATGATTAAAATGTTTTGTCTGAAAAAAAGCCAATTACAAAGTATAGCCCCTGATAAGTCAACTATGTCTCCAGTTAATGGCCATACATTCCTTAATATCTTCCAAATATTGGACTAATTGGGGGTATAAACAGAAGGGGGACTTGAAGTTTGGAGAAGGTGGGAGTACATCTGAGAAAAGTTAAGGAGGAATGGGGTTTAATATCAAAATACATTCTATACATATATAAAATTTTCAAATAATTAGTAGACATATTTTATTTCAAAAAGTTGCATCTTACTCCATTCGGAAAACAATCATCATGAAAACAAACAACAAGTGCTTGTGAAAATATGGATAAAGGGGTACCCTTTAAACATTGGTGGCGTGAAAGTCTATTATTAGAGCCACCATGTAAATCAGTGTGCTAATTCCTCAAAAAAACTAGATAACTATCATATTACAGGATAGTCATGAATAGTTACATAAAGGACTCTAAATCAGTGTACTCTAAAGATACATATTTATATTGATTGCTACTTTAGTAATAAGCTAAAAAATGAAACTAACCTAAATGTTCATCATCAGTAAATAGGAAAACATGGTACTTATTGCCATAAGGTAAAATGAAATCATGATTTATTTTTTCATGAAAATGGGTAGAACTGGAAATCACATAAGACAAGGAAAAATGCGGGTATAGTGTAGTGTTAAACTACATCAAGACCAAAAGCTAACAGGGCAAACACCAAATTCTGCAGCTCAACTATCTGATTTCTAGGACTTTAACTTCAAAAGGCTTGCATGGTTCCCCTCTAGATTTGCTGCCTGTAACACACTGCTTCTTGGGCTGGTTCTACTCGCCATATGAAGGTCTTTTGGCAAGTATCTAAGAGCTCTGGCATCTTCAATATCTTGGGGGTCTTCACAACTTTGACTGGTTTTCCACTCCTTTACACAATGGACTCTCACAGCCACTTTCCTCTCTGGGCCTTCCTAGAGGAACTCCCTGGACACACACACTGCAAAGTCTAAGAAGCTTTCTAAAACCATGGGGTAAGAGTCAATAATACACTTCCATTCTATGTTTTCACATGTAGACAGTATCATGTGCAGGACAGACATTGCCAACTTCAACTTCCGGCTAGGGAACAAATTCTGGCCTTTGAATCACATTAGCAGAAACTATCTTATTCGGTGGTTTCTAGGGAGCAGAAAATTCATTATCAGTCTTTCTCTTCTTTTCCCAAACTGGAAACTTTGCTGGGTTGAATGCTTGCCTTTGGGATAACTTTATGATTCCAGTGAAGAGCAGGAAACCTCTTCATTGTCCTCATCTCCTTAGCAGTTCCAGCCTTTTCTTAAATACATGCTGGGCCCCGTTATTAAGCTTTCTATGCTTCTTTCCTCTCTGAAATATGCATTATGTGTCTTTTTCTGCCTCATTTTTTCCACTTTTAACTGTCAACATAAGTGTTATCAGTAATACCTATACCACAGACTCAATTTCCTTCCCCAAAGAAATTAGGCCATTACTCTTTTTTATTTCCTTATTTTATTTTATTTTAATGACACTTTATTTTCATTTATTTTATATACCGACCACAGTTTCCTCTCCCTCTTCTCCTGCCAGTCCCACCCTGCTACACCGTCCCATTTACCTCTTCCCCTCCCACTCCCCAGTCTCTATCCAGAAAGGGGAAGGCCTCCCATAGGTGTGAACAAAAGATGGCACATCAAGTTGAGGCAGGACCGAGCTCCTCCCCTTGCATCAAAGCTGAGCAAGGTAATCCAGCATGAGGAACAGGTTCCCAAAAACCAGCTAAAGTGCCAAGGACAGATCCTGATCTCACTGCTAGGAGCCTTACAAAGAAACCAAGCTACAAGATTGTCACACACATGCAGAGGGCTTAGGTCTATCCTATGGGGGTTCCCAAACTGTTGGTCCAGAGTCCAGGTCAGCTGTCTCAGTGGGTTTCCCCTCATGACCCCCAACTGGCTTGTACAGTCGTCCCTCCTCTCTTTCTTCATCAAGACTACTAGAGCTCAGCCCAGTGCTTGGCTGTGAATCTTTGCATCTGCTTCCCTCCATTACTGTGTAAAGTATTTCTGATAACAATTAGGGTAGTCACCAATCTGAGTAGAGTTGATTAGGCCACTACTCTTTAATTGAGCCTTAGACAAGGTATCAGAACAAAGGCGGAAGGCAGAGAAATTATTTGACAAAATATAGGAATGGCCTCTGTCCCTGTTGCTATTGAGCCCTTACTTCCCTTTGAAAACTTTGGAGCAGAGCCTCAACAGATTGCTTTTCTTTCAGCACTCAATCACTTTTCCAGCCCAACACAATTCCAAAATCTTCTACATTTCCCCCAAAAACATTCTCAACTTCTTGAAAGCATCGGCCCTTTCTCCAGCACCAACTTCTGGATTCACTGCGTTTTTCTTGCTCTGATAAAGTACTATGACCAATATAATTTGTAGAGGAGTTTATTTGACTTAGAGTTTCAAAGAAAGTGTTCTTGATGGCATTGAAAGAATGGCAGCAGAAAGTGGAACGTGAAACTGAGAGAGCACATGTTCAATTGCAAGCATGAAGCAAAAAGTTTGAACTGGCAGTACCAGCAGACTAGGAACTCCCAAAGGATGCCTCCAGTGGCATGCTTCCTCTAGCAATCCTGCACTATCTTCTCAAACAGTACCTTAAGCTTGGAAACATATATTTAAGTACTTGTGCCTATGCAGAACATTCCCATTCATACCAACAAAATAAGTTTATTTGTGACATGGTAATAGAAAAGGACTATTGAAAGAGTGGAAGTTTGAGGCGGATGGGGGATAAAACTGGATGAGAGACAAGAACAAGAACAAATTATGTATGAAAATGCTATAATGAAACCCATTACTTTGTATGCTAATTTAAAAACTAATCATCTAAACATTTTGCTTGAGTGTGATGCTTGGCTTGGCGCTCTTCCAATTTCTTGCTCTTACACACTTTATGATGTATTCAAACTCGCAGTGAGCTATTCATCTATAACTTTAGTTAGGTCAATCCTAGAATATGTCATTTTGATAAGAAAGATTGCTAATTTTGTGTTGATTACATTCCCCCCCACATAACCTCCAATCATAGTTTTATTTGCTCCACTTCATTCAACAAACTGCTGTTCAAATTGATCATGTTCAACAATAGCAGCATTTAGCTTTGGAAGATTTTGAAGGAAAATAATTAAATTGGAGTGTTTACCTTTGCTCAGCCTAGCTTTCTTGCTAGCAATTTTGACTGTTTTTTAATGACAACTTTGCTGTTTCTCTGGATTAGCTGCTCTTTCATTTGAAGCTGAAAAGTACACACTTTGATAATAGGGCAATTTCACAGGAACAAATGAGAGTATTCAGTGTGTGTTGCCTCATGCAAAGCCTGCAATCGATACATCCTTGAATGACTGACTTAACAGTGACTGTCTTTATGAACGTGACTGTCTCTATGAACGTGATATCGTACAAGGTCTGGATTCATAGTGAAGAAAAAAAGACTTAAGATACGTTGCAGGCAAATATTCTCCCCTGACTCACGCAGTGTTTTCGAAATCACTATCTTGCTGCTGGGACAAGTCAACTACCACTTTCAAAGGTCAACAGAGGTGACATTATTCTGTCCACAGGCACCAACATTCAATGACTTGCTCATAGTTGCCATAAGACAAAGAGCAGGAAGTACAAAAGCATCTACACATTATCAGTCTTTCCATTGGATTGAACTATTGCTTTACCCTGAAAGCCTAAGGTTTTGTCTCTTTTATTTTCTGTTGTCTAGTGCCCAGAGCAATGTTATATGTGTTGTATAAATTTTAATTGCTGTAAAAATAAACAGCAGCTTTTCCTTAGGAATATATGTACAGTAATGCAATATCCCTAGCAGTTAGCATGCTCTGTGCATTGAGATTATTATACTACTTATTTGCACATTATGCATAAAAAAATAGGTGAAAAAACTCAACAATTACATGATTCCTTACTTTTTGGGAACTATATGGGAAGCTTTGCTTTACAACAGTTTTCATTCCCTGGAAGAAAAAATGAAAACTCTGATGGTTTAATAATTATTTAATGAGTCTACAATAAATTCTTACATCGTCAAAGTATTATCTATGTAAGATATACTTTTTATTGTATTCTAGCAAAGCATATATTTATCTTGCTCATGCATTTGCAATTTAAATAAAGTCATTGTGGATCCCATTGTTATGTGAGTTTCCAACCAAGGATTGTGCTAAGCGTCTACCTGCCATCTGTTACTTCTAACTGTCATAGAGTATTCAAAGCTCATCTTCCTAATTACTTCAGAGGAATTCTGAAGACATTTCTAACTACTGTAGCTTGTTTCATTAAAAACAATACATGCCATCTTAAGGATACATGTGATAATTTGTAGAAATATATTTGTAAGTGGAATTGGCAAGTAATTGGGATATATATATATATATATATATATATATATATATATATATATGCTGTCCTAGTTTTATATCTATTGTGATAAAATACACTGACAGAAAGCAAATATAAATCTGCCTAAGCTGTTTAGTGATATATATAATAATATTTTGTAAATATTTATATGTATATGGGCCAGCTACTTGAGGCAAGACAACCAATTATGGAGCTTATTCCTGGGGAAGATTTATTCTCCCTCCGTCTGTAATCACTGACTGTCTCTAACTCCTTATGTAGGAACCATGAGATTTCCCCCATCCACATTGGCATACAAGTTGGTGCTATCATTGTTCGGTTTACTTAGAAAGCAATATTGTTGATATTTCATGCCTGTAGCTTCCCTGTATTATATATAAAACAATTCTTATAGCAGATTGCCTGGTCCTCTGGCTCATAGAATCTATCTCCCCTCTAAATGTTGGTGTAGAGGTTAGATTGTTGATGTAACATGGGTCTGAGAACCCGATGGTTAGTTATTCCCTGTATTTTCACAAGCTGTGGCTTTCTTTGATGGTTTTTGTTGCAGAAAGAAACTTCTATCATGAGGGCTGAGAGCTACACTTATCTGTGGGGATAAGGAAAAGGATTTAGAATGCAGTTAGGAATTATCCTGGTTTAGGAAATTGCCCGTAGCAGGTTAAAGGAGAATCAGGACATCAGTAGTCATAGGTTGTTGAGTAGGTTTCCAGTACCAGACCTGTTTTCTGTCTGAGTGCATCTTAAGACTATTTAGACAGTTGTTGGTTTCCTCCACGATATCAGTGCAATGCTGCTCATTATTGTGTTTCATGGGTCTCACAGCTGAGTAAGACTATTAGATACTGTCCTACCTTGGCAGATTTCATAGATCTTTATAGTACTAGGAAAACTAAATTTGAAAGAGGAGGATTTTCCTTCCATAGGAAACAGCTTGACTCTTCCAAGTAAAACATCAAAAGTGAATATTTACTTCAATAAAAGGGATTTATCTTCAATTTCTGGGAATCAGCCAAGGATAGAGTGTAACCTACATTATTTTTAGGGATCTTTTGGACTCCTCTGATCAACAACTTGAAAGGAGATGTCTCCTGCCTACTATTAGAATTTTTGTTAGACACTCTATGGCACTTGGGGAACTCATTATCAACCCAAATGGAATAACACACACACACACACACACACACACACACCTACATGTATGCACACACATATATAGTATTCTATATTATATTCTTGTATGTATTCTTTTGTATTTATATTTATTCTATGTAATTGTAAGTAACTATGATTCCCTAAATCTTTTTAAATGTCCTTAATTTTATTTATACCTACAGTTACAATACGTTTCTGTATTGTCCTGCCTCCTTTCTATGAAGTCACAACTATATGCACCATTTTTACCAGTTCCTTTATCATATCAGCTTGTATTCTGTCATTCCTCTTTCTAGAACTCCTTCCCTTACTTCATGGTTCCCTTTTCCTTTACTGTGGTTATTCCATGTTATAGTCTCACATCTTCAGGTTTGGAGCTTGGAAACACAGAGGAGAGAGAAAAAGTATCTTTTGTTTCTCTGGGTCTGGGTTACCACACTCAATATAATATTTTCTCGATCTTCCAATTCACCTGCAAGTATAATTACTTCATTTCTTTTATAAAGCCGAACAGGGTTCCATTGTGAATATGTAGTACATTGTTTCCGTTTCCTAGGCTTTGTGAACAGAGGAAAAATAAACATGGCTAAGTAAGTGTCTGAGGATTGGGATATCAATTCTTTTGGGCATGTGCTGGGGGGTGGTATAGCAGGATCATATGGCAGATCAACGGTAAGCTTTTTTGAAAACTTTCAACTTGGGCTTCCATAGTGGATAGATCAGTTTGCAATCCCACCAAAAAGAAATAAGGGTGCCCCTTTCACCACATTCTCTCTAGGGTTTCTTGTTGTTTGTTTTTTTGACATTAGACATTCTGACTGGGGTGACATGAAATCACAAAGTTGTTTTAAT
The DNA here is from genome assembly GCA_004026605.1 of Ondatra zibethicus. Lineage (NCBI taxonomy): Eukaryota > Metazoa > Chordata > Mammalia > Rodentia > Cricetidae > Ondatra > Ondatra zibethicus. The sequence continues at coordinate 31,158 of PVIU01015578.1, forward strand.
TTGCATTCCCCCAATGTGATAAATGCTGGAGTTTTTGTTAATATTTCACAGTCATTTTTATTTCTTTTAATTGTGTAGTTTGTTTTCCTGATTGTTTGTTATATAAGGGGGAGTTGCATATATTCTGGATACCCATCATCTGTCAGAAGTATAGCTGGCACAAGATTCTCCCCTATCTTTTAGGTTTCTGCTTCACTTGATTAATTGTTTCATTAGTTGTATATAAGCTTTTAAGTTTCATGGCATCCCACTTGTCAATTACTGACCTTTATTTCCAGACAAATGAAGTCTATTCAGAAACTCCTACACTTATATTTTTTAGAGTACCTGCCTGTGCATTTATCTAGCAGTTTTAAGCATCTTCGGCTTAGAGATCATTTGTAGTATGGATTGAATTTTATGCAGCCTGATAGACATGGGTCCTATTTCATTTTTCCTCATGTGGATATTCTTTGCCCAGCACCATTTTCTGAAGGTTCTGTTATTTCTCCAGTGTGTATATTTGGCATCTTTATTAAATATTAGTTGATTCTAGTAGTAACACGTATTTATTTTGGGGTTTTCTATATTTTTCTAGTAGTCTACATATCTATTCTGTCCCAGAAACATACTGTTTTGGATTTATATACATCGGTAACATATCTTGGAATCTGGAATGACAATCTAGCTAGTATTGTTCTTTGTCATCAAGATTGTTATTTTTATTTTAGGCATTTTGTGGTTCCATGTGAATTTAAGGATTTTTCTTTTATTTCTGTGAAGAATATTGTCAGATTTTGACTGGCATTGCATTGTATCTGTAATTTGTTTTTAGAAAATTGTCAAGAAAATTGAAATAACACTCTGCATCCTATTGGACCACAATGGATTAAAGCTGGATTTCAACAACAACAGAAACAAAAGAAAGCCTACAAACTGACAAAAACTGAACAACTCTCTACTTAATGAAAATGGGTCAAAACAGAAAAAAAGAAGTTAAATATTTTTTAGAATTCGGTGAAAATAAATACACAATATACCTAAACTTAAGGGACACAGTGAAAGTAATAGTAAGAGGAAAAGTTCATAGCACTAAGTGCCTACATAAAATAATTGTAGAGATCTATTACTCGCTAATTAAAACACATCTGAAATCTCTAGAACCAAATAAAGCATCAACAAGAGAAGTAGATCTCAAGAAATTATCCAAGTGAGGACAGAAATCAATAAAATAGAAACAAAGAGAACAGTACAAAAAAATCAATGAAACCAAATCAGAAACAAAGTGGGGGGTGGGAATAACAGCAACATGTGAGGAGATCCACAGGCTTCAGATCACACTTTAAAAACCTGTACTCCGAAAAATTGAAAATCTACAAAAAAATGTATAATTTTATTGATAGGTACTACTTAAAAAGTTGAAGCAAGATCAGACAAATAAATAAAGCTATAAATCCTACTGAATTAGAAGCACTAATTAAATGCCTACCAACCAAAAAGACCCAGGGCCAGATGGTGTTAGCAAAAAAAAAAATCTATCACCCTTCAAATGAAGAGTTAATATCAATACTCCTCAAATTATCCCACAAAATAGAAAAAGAAAAAATGCCAAATTCATTTTATGAAGTCACAGTTACGCTGATGCCCAAACTACATAAAGGTTCAACAGATAAAATTTTCCTTATGAACATTGAAGCAAAAATACTCAACAAAGTACTTTTAAACTGAATTCAAGAACATATCAAACAAATCAGTGACCATGATCGAGCAGGCTTCATTACAGAGAAGTAAAGATGGTTCCATATACGAAACTCAGTAAATGTAATCTACTATATAAACAAACTTAAAGAAAAAATAGAACAAATGATCATCTCATTACACGCAAGAAAGGCTTTTGACAAAATCCAATTCCCCTTCATGATAAAAGTCTTGGAGAGATTAATGATAAAAGAGACTATTTGCAAATAGCCTATAGCCAATATCAAATTTAATGGTAAAGAAATTCCACTAAAATTAGCATCAAGTCAAGGTTGTCTACTCTCCACATACCTGTTCAATATAATGCTTGAAGTTTTAGTTTGAACAATATGACAAGTGACACAGATCAAGGGGATACAAACTGGAAAGTAAGAGGTCCAAGTATTATTATTCACAGGTGGTATGATAGCATATATAAGTGATCCTCAAAATTTGACCAGAGAACTCCTACAACTGGGGAAAACTTTCATCAAATTTTCTGGATAAAAGATAAGTTAAAAAAGGTAGCCTTCCTATATACAAATGGACTGAGGCAGAAATCAGGAAAACACCTTTCACAATAACCTCAAATAATAAAAAGAATTATCTTGGGGTAAATCTAATCAAACAACTGAAACACTTGCTTGACAAAAACTAGTTTTTGATGAAAGAAACTGAAGAAGATATCAGAATTTGGAAAGAGCCCCCACGTTCAAGTGTAGGTAGGATTAACACGGCAAAAATGGCCATCATACCAAAAACAATGTACAGATTCAAGACAAGCCTCATCAAAATTTCAACACAATTCTTTAACAAACTTTGACAGTACAATTCTCAACTTCATATGGAAAAAAAAAAAAAAAACTCCAGGATAGCTAAAACATTCCTATACAATAAAAAAGGTATCACCATTCCTGACTACAAACTCTACTACAGAGCCATAGTAATAAAATGCACATGGAATTGGCATAAAATCAGACAAATTGATCAATGGCACAGAATTGAAGATTCAATTATAAATTGACACACATACAAATAAAGCATTAATATAATTAATCTTTATCAATAAAAATTCATAAGTCAGATATTAGGGTAAGAACCTGAATGATCAGAGAAGTAGGGAGTGGCCACCAGTCACCTTCTACCTCTCTAGTTCCTTCTTCCCAAAAGACCAATATCCTCTCTCCACCCCACCTGACAATTTCTTGTTTCCTCTCTGTCTACAGTCCTCCAAATCTCTATGGTTAGTTTAGATCAACCAGCAGCTAGCTCTGTGTTCTGAATCCAAGCAAGCTTTAATTGTCAGAAAACAATCAAAATATCTCATAATATAAAGACATCTAATTTTTTATAAAGAAGCCAGAAGTAAACACTGTTAAAATGGCAGCATCTTCAACAAATGGTTCTGGTCAAGCTGAATGTAAAAGAATGAAAATAGATCAATATTTATCTCCATGCACAAAACTCAAGTCCAAATGTATCAAAGACTTCAACATAAAACCAGACGAATGACCGTGAGAGAAGAGAGACTGGAGACTAGCTGGGAACACAATGGCACAGTAGACAACTTTCTGAACAGAATACCAATAGTGCTGGTCCCAAGATCAACAACTCATAAATGGGGACCTTGAGAAACTGAAAAGATTCTGTGAGTCAAAGGACACCAGCAATTGTGCAAGGCAACCATGTACAGAATGGAAAAATATTTTTTTCAACTCCGCATCCAATAGAGGACACACACACACACACACACACACACAAACACACACATATATATATATTTATAAACTAGGTATCAACAAACCAAATAATCCAATTAAAAACAGAGTAAAGGTCTAAACAGAGAAATCTCAACAGAGGATTCTCAAATGGTTGAGAAATAGTCTAAGAAATATTCAACATTCTTAGCCATCAGGGAAATGAAATCAAAACTATTTTGAAATTCCATCTTACACCTGCAAGAATGACTAAACCAGTGACAGCTCACGATAGTGAGCAAGGGGATCAATTCTCAGTTGCTCATGGAACTGTGAACGTGTGTTTAATATGGAAATCAATATGGTGCTATCTCATAGCATTGGGAATTGAAACTTGATTAACCATGCTCTTTGTTTTTATATTATAATTGCCAAAAATTGGAAGCAACCCTGGTGTCCCTCCACAGAAGAAAAGATAAGAAAATTTGTTACATTTATGCAATGAGTATTATTCAACTGTTAAAAACGTGATACTGTGAAATTTGTCAACAAATTGATAGAACTAGATAATAATCATCCCGAGTGAGATAATCCAGACCCAAAAGGCAAACATTGTATATATTCACTTGTAAGTGGATATTACCTCTTAAGTCATTGACAATAAAGTTACTATGCAGGTTACCAAAAGAGAAATGTGGACACCAACTAAGCCACAAAACCTTGTATCTACAACCTGTCCTGCCTGCAAAATATGCTAGTTCCATGGTGGCACAGAACATGTGGGAGTAGCCAATCAATGTCTTATTTGACTTAAGGCCCACTCCACAGGAGAAAACCCATGCCCAGCATTGCTTGGATAGGCCCAGAGACCTTAGGTAAAACCAAACACTAGTCGTCTAAAAAATAGTGATAAAATGACTCCTAATGATATTCCTCTATACTCATAAATCAGTGCTTTATCCAGTTTTTATCAGAGAGGCTGCTTCCTGTCAGCCAATGGATATAAATGCAGAGACCCACAGCAAGATATTATACACAGATTAAGTCTAAATTGGATATATGCATCAAATACCTACACTCTGAACTTAGGGAATCCCATGGAAGAGGAGGTGAAAGGATTGCAAGAGACTAGTGAGATAGAGAATGCCGGGAAAATGAGGATCTCTGAATCTACTAAGCAAGGAACAGAGATGTAAGCAGCAAGCATAGCACCTAAGTGGGTCTGTATCAGGTCCTTTGGATATATATTGTAGATATTACCTTTGTATTATTTTTATTTCTCTTAGGATTTTAGTTTTTATTTAGGTTTTAGAACAATCTTTTCTCACTTTACATATCAATTCCAGTTGCCGCTCCTTTCCCTCCTCTTGTTCCCCCATCTTCCATCTACCTCACCCCATCCCCTGCTCAGAGAGGGTAAGGCTTCCCATGGGGAATCTACAAAGTCTGGCACATCACTTAGAGGCAAGATCAAGGCCCTCCCCCCTATATCTAGGCTGAGCAAGGTATCCCTCCAAAGAGAATGGGCTCCAAAAAGCCACTTTAAGCAGTAGGGATACATTGTGGTGCTACTACCAGTTGCCCCACAAACTGCCCCAGCCACACAACAGTCACCCACATTCACAGGGCCTAGTTTGGGCCTATGCAGGTTCTCCAATTGACAGTCCAAAATCAGTGAGCTCCCACTAACTCAGGTCAGATGTTTCTGTGGGTTATCTTTGTATTTTTTATAGGACTCCTGACTGTGAGAATGAGTGGGTCTCTGAATTTTGTGCCTGCTATTTGTGCTCATTGTCCTGTTGGATTGTGTACAATTTTGATTTTATAATTTTGGGTTCATGGTGTTATTTCTTTTAGTCCTGTTTGGTTATGATCCCATAGAACCCTGTCTTTTCCAATGAGAGAAAGAAAGGGAGTGGATCTGAAAGGGAGTGGAGTGAGTACTGGGAGGAGTAATGGCAGGGGAATCCATAATCACAATATATTTTATGAGAAAAGTATCTATTTTCAAGAAAATAATGAAATAAAGAATGCTTGTTTCATAATATCAATTCTACCAATACATGAGCTTGGGGAAAAATTTTCCATTTTCTAATGTTTTCCTCAATCTCTTCAAATATTCAATGCTCATTATATAGGTCTCTACCTTTGTGCTTGAGTTCATTTCTAGATACTCCTTTATGTTGTTGCTGTCTGGACAAAGTAAACTTTACTATTTATTAAGACAGTGTGCTTGGGAAGAGTGAACACACTGTTTTCTTTGACACTTTTGTGAATGGGAGTGTGAGCATGATCTCTTTCTTGGCTCATGTGTTCATGGTGTATAAGAAGTTGATTTGTGTCCTGCTTCTATCCTGAAATTATTGTTTCTAGAAGTTGTAAAGTAGAAAATTTGAGATAAACTACATATAATATCAAACCATCTGCAAAGAAGTATAATTTGACTTGTTTTTCCTATTTTTCTTTGTCTTTTCTTATGGATTCAGTGAATGACTTGAGCATTATTTGAAAAGGAGTGAGGATAGTGTAGACGTAACTTTCTGTTCTGCCTGGTACTGTAGCAGTTCAGTCCCAAATAAACACACAGAAGCTTATTATTAATTATAAACTCTTTGGCCTATTAGACCAGGTTTATTACTAGACAGCTCTTACAAATAAAATTAACCCGTAATCTTATCTATATTTAGTCATTTGGCTTGGAAACTTTTCTCAGTGAGGCATTCTCATCTTGCTTCCTCTGTGTCTGACTGGTGACTAACTCTGTGCCTTCCTTCTTCCTAGAATTCTCTTAGTCTGGTTTCCCCACCTATACTTCTTGCCTGGCTCCTGGACAATCAGCATTTTATTAAACCAATCTGAGGGACAAATTTTTACAGTGTACAAAAGCATTATCCTAAAGCCAGATAGTAGTCAGTCCTCTGCGGTCTTGATTTTAATGGGGTTGCTTCAAGTTTTATTCTTTTTAAGATAATGTTCTTTGAAAAATTTATACAACATGCTTTGGTCATATTCACTCTTCCTCTCTCAATTCTCTTCTATGATTTTATTCCCACTTCTCATCCAACTATGAGTCCTTTTCTTTTTTCCCTATCAGGCCAATGTGTGCTTCTCAAATATTTTTTCACGTGTGGTCTTATATTAATGTGTGTGGTTACTTTATCATGGGCCAGATAGGAAAAAAATGATACTTTTTACTCATTAGCTAAGTATTGAGAACTACCCTTTGGATATGACTGTAACTTTGTGTCTAGATACCCTCTCCATTCTGAGATTTGATCTGGTTTAAGGCTGACATAGGTAGTGTGCATAGGTTGTGCTCATGGTGTCACAATTACTAGTGTTCCTATGTGCAGCACCTTTGCTTAGTCCAGAAAGCACTGTTTCCTTGTAGTTATTCAATATGTCTAGCTTTTACACTCTTTCTACCTCCATGTTTGCCATGATCACTGAACATTTGGAGGATGTTGTGTGTTTTATGTTTCATTTGGACCTGGGCATTTTGCAGTCTCTTTTTTTGCTTAACCTTGGCTAGTTGTGGATATCTCTGTTGATCTACTACAAAATGAAGATTTTCTGTAGTATTTTTCTACAGAGGGTTCAGAAACATCTCAATCTATGGGTTTAATGATAAGACATTAGAGGTTGGTTTAGTACTGTGTCCATTCAGCAGAATAATAGTAGTAGCTTCTTTCCTAGTGTCTATGGTATGTCTTGTCATAGATGTTTGGACAAATAATGGTCCTAGATATAGGATTCATCTTGTGGAGTGGTATTTAAATCCATTAAGAAATTGGTCCCACTTTTCAACCAGAGGATGTGTTTTGCCAGGATGGTTGTTATTGTAGCTCACATGAGTAAAGTTGATGATAATGTTTTTTCTCTGGTAGCATATATGGAACATTCTAAAACATTATCGTTTGGGAACATACACTCAAACTTCTCTATATTGTACTAGAGAGATCATGTCCATTTATTTCTGCTTTATTCACAAAAGCCAATAAATGGAAATAACCTACATGTTCATCAGTTGATGGATGGATAGTGAAAATATGATTCATTTTACACAATGAAATATTACTCACCTATGCAGGAGTTCATGGAGGAAGGAAAGGGAGACATGTTATAATTATATATTATCTCAAAAATAAAAATAAATATGAAATTCACAAATAAATGGATGAAACTGGAAACAATCATTCTGCGTGAGGTAACTCGGGCCTAGAAAGACAAAAGTTGCGTTTTTTTTTTCTCTCATTGATGGATGTTATCTTTGTATCTTTAGAAATGTGTTTTTCCTTTGGAATACCCACAGAGGTCAAGAATATAGTAAGAGACCATTGCAAGGAGGTCTTTTCAAAGTATTTTGTGGGTGGGGAAAAAGAATGCACTGGTAAAAGGGTTGAAGGTGGAATTGGGGAACAGGAAAGGATAAGTTGTAGTGGGGCAGAGACAGTCTAGATGAGGGTGGAGACTGGAAGAGATAAATAAAGATTAAAAAGTAGACACAAACTCCAATTATCTAACCTGAAACTATCTCCAATTGATAACCACTTGCAAAGGAGTCTCATTGGGGTAACAAACAACTCTTTAGGGTAGGGCACATGCTCAGAAGTAAATGGCCAACAGAAAATGAACTTAAAAGCATTTTTGGAGGTTCTTTTTCACATAATGTTGTGCTGGGACATTTTCTTCTTAAAAATTTCTTACTTTTAATGTTTTTCTTTCTTTTTATCCTAAAGGTACTTTCCATATGTATTATGTTTTTCTGGTTCTGTGATTTTTATGGGATTCCTGAGTGTATAAATGTGCCTGTAACTCTTTGTGAGAACTTCCTCGAGCTTTGTTCCTTCTGTTTTGTCCTATTCTAATATTTTACCTTATTCTATTATAATTTATTTTGTAATTATACCTTAGAAACCTTTTATTTTTATAATGAGATACAGAAAGTACAAAAAAGGTGGATCCAGATGGGAGGAGACTGGGGAGGACCTGGGAGGAGTAGAGGGAAGGGAAACAAACAGTACATATTATATGAAAAAACTCTAGTTTCAATAAAAAGAAAATTCAACAAAACTGACAAAGTTGGACATAAAAAGTCATATCAAAACCTTCTACTGTATATGCTTTCTAAAATATATCTATGTATCTATATATACATAAAAAGAGTATAAATGGAGTTATCATGCAACAAAACAATAATGTTCCCACAAGATGCTAACAAATAAAAATCCCAGTATCAGAAATGGGTTACTTCTTTTGTATTTGTTGTTAAGTGAGGTCCCATTAACCCTCAAGCATTACAGGTTAATGTCATTATTCTTAACTACCCTACAGAACTTGATAGTAAGACTCACATATTTGAGACAGAAAATGTGGAGTAAAAAAACTAACCTGGAAATTTCATGTAAACTGTTTTTTCTTTTATGTTGCTGTCATTCTTAATTATTCTTAAATGTATTTTAATTTATGAGTGCTTTCAAAATTTCAAGATTTGATTTTGTTGAGTATCTCCAGATTCATTTTTTCCTTTATCTTTACCACTTATTTTGTATTTCATTTATTTTGTTCTGTGGCCATTCTTACATATGAAAACTTAACTTACTTAAGGCAAGCAATCACATAAATTATCATAGCAAACTAAGACTCCGTGCAATTACTCTACACGGAGACTTTTCTGCTAATAGTGCACTTCACAGCTTGAGACCTTTACCTGTGTGTATTACACAGGCACCTCATTCTTCAAATAATATATCTAACAACCCTCTAACAACCTAGAATACCAAGTTACATAAATATGTATGCATAGCCAAGTTCTAAGAATGCAATAAGTTTTTCCTACTTCTAGAATCCAATGATCTTGGACAGAACCTACTAAGTCATAATCTAATGATGTCTGATTGCAAGGGTTGAAAGGCCTGACCTGGCCTAAACTGATTTTGAGAACACATTCAGTAAGGCAAATTGTTCCCTATGAATGAATTTTTTTTAAGCACATCATCCTTATTTACCAATCATATGCTTATGTATAATTATGGGTATGCATTTGACTAAATTAGATGCATCATGGGAAAGGGTTGTGCACTGAGCAATATTTTATATAATTTTATCTAGCCCTGTCAAACAGAACTGCCAATACTACAATCCCAAGCCAGCAAACTCTTGAACTAATCGAGACCCTTCAGAACTCTCACAAATGCCTTTTCTCACCCCTAAGAGTGTATTTTCTTTCTGACTTGTGCTGTCTCATTACTTTATATACAGTTGCCTTGCTACTTTTGCCATCTGTGTGAGCTTTTAAAGGATGCCTTGTGTGCTTTTGACAAGCCCCCAGAACTTTGTCATTTCCTTACTTTTGGGCTCCACAGGATATCCCAGTGTCACCATGATTTCCTGGCCCTAGTTTCCTGGTTTGTGTTCCCATGACTGTGATGAACTTTGACTAAAATCAACTTGAGGGAAGAGATGGTTTATTTTATTTTACACTTCATGGTACAGTTCATCACTGAAGGAAGTCAGGGCAGGAACTCAAGGAAGAAACCTGGAGACAGCAACTGAAGCAGAAGCCATGGATGGATGCTGATTACCGGGTTTCTCTCCCTGGCTTGCACAGATACCTTTATTATACAGTCCATGCCCATTTACCTAGGGATGGCACTGTGTGCAATGTTGTGGCCCTTCCACAACAAAGAGCAACTAATAAAACACCTCACACTGCACCCACAAAACATTTTGATGGAAGCAATTTTCAGCTGAGTCTTCATCATTCTTGATATCTCTAGTTTGCATCAAGTTGTTAAAAACAGCACACCTGTCTTGCTGCATTTTGAAGGAGAAAATTTCTTCATTACTTGAATAAACACAAAGTAATTTTCTAAATAGCTACCCTACACTTCTGTTAGAAACACATTCATAAATTAGATTGCAGCATTTTCAACATTCATGTTGTACACTGAAAATATGACTGATCATGAGAATGTGATAAAGGAATCTACTTCTTTGTAATCTTACAGAAGGTATGATTGTTTTTAAAGAATTGAATCTTGATTGGATGTACTATACACTATTGCTGAAGACATCACTCATCTTGCATTCAGGACACAGAAATATCAAGTTTTAAATGAGCTGGAAGCTTTTTATCTGTTGTCAAGCATTTCTGGTGCCAGAAGGAGCAATGCAGGCTATTGTAATAGAGAAATTATCAGGGATTACACTGAGCTGTGGTCCTTGAATGCTGTTATTCTCAAATGCCTGACAAGATATGCCTAACTGTCATAGGAGTCATGAGTATTCTGTGAATAATCGCCCCCTTTCTGATTAGTAAGAAAAGCATGTATGCTATGGTAGATCTCAAAAGCCTATGGATAGCGAAGTGAAATGAATTATGGGAGATTCTACTGCTAATTTTTACTAAATGCACACGCAGTTGTAGTGCTTTATTTATGCTTAGACCAATGAACTAGTGCATCTCTCAACCTTGGTCGACGAAGGATCTTGCTACAGTGGGCACTGGTAAAAGCAGAGACTCATAACTGGTAAAAGTGCTGAGTTTAAGTGACCATTTTCCAGTACCAGTGAGCACTGCAGAAGGATGGGTGAGAACCAGAGGATAGGGAGGAATGATGTGGTCTTCTGCATATGATATGGTTGATTTGCATAAACCCTGCAACTTTGAAAGAAAGGAGAAAAGGATTGTTGGAAGGAAGCGCCACCATTGGGAAAAGGAAAGGGGTGGGTCAAATTGAAGAGGGTAATGAGGAGTGAATATGATCAGAGTTCATTGCATACAAGTAGAGAATTATTACAGATAATTAGAAAATGTGCTGCTTTTCTCAGTTCTTGATATGCCTATCCACACCAGTTTGATTATTATATAGGAGTAGGGATTTTTGTGAGTTTTTGTTTTCTTTCTGTTTCTATTAAATCCTTGTATTTCTTGAACACAGAATTCTTTCCTGGCACTCCATTGTACAATTTGCAAACTCCTCTTTTGCTCTCTGCAGCCTGAAAATTAACCATCATTCAATGGACTCTGCCTTCCTTAACTGGAGAAAAATATTCAGATGTTAAGATCTGACAACAACTTTTGATAAAATACCAAGTGGTCATTATGTGTAAATCTTCTTAAAGCTTAAAAATAATACGTGTGTGTGTGTGTGTGCTAACCATTTTGTTATTTAGTGTTTTACTATCTGATATCATAGGTTATAGTTTTGTTTATATAGCTAGCTGTTTTCTTTACTATTATTCTTTAAAAGCAATTTATTAGAATATGAGTCTTTTTATTTTTATATTTCTTCTTAATTTTTGAAAAATGCATATTTTTGAGTGTGTATATTTATTTGGTAAATCCTATTCAACCTCTAATGTCATCTAGATTTTAAACTCATGAATACCTTTCTGGCTTATAATATGCTGCATTATGACTTTTGCCAAAGGTATCTGAGTACTCATTAATTATATAAATAGCTTTCCTCAATAGCTTCCATATGGAAGTATGATGGCTGCATAGATTTCTTTATTTTGATATTTTGTTTCAACATTATTCCTTTTTAAAAAATATCCATCCAAAAAGAATAGGTTCCCACAAGCCTGTACAAGCAGTATGGATAAGTCCTGGTGCCACTACCAATGGCCCCTCAGTATGCCCCACCCATACAACTGTCATCCACATTCAGAGTAACTAGTTTGGTCCTATAATCATTATTCTTACTTAATGGATATCTTGGCTTCTTACAATTGGTTCACATTTTTTGCCAAATAATTTATCATTTTAAGTAAAATGTATATTGTGTAATAGTTTCAGAATTAAAGAAAAATGAGAAAGACATTCCACAGTTGCTGATAAATCTATATTCAGATTCTTCTGACAATCCTCTCACTGGTATGACAAAATCATTGTGATTAATGAGCAAATATTGGTACATTGTGACTCAAATCCGTGCTTAATTTAGAATTACTGTACTTATTAATGCCCTTCTAGTGTTCCAAACTCATATATATTATTATTTAGTGTCATGTGTCTTTAGATTCCTCCTGATTATGATGTTTCTTGGATTTCCCTTGGTTTCAATGATTATGACAATGTTGATATGTGCTGGCGAAAGATGTTGCAGAATGCCCCACGGTTTGGAAGCATCTTCCTCATACTTAGATCAACATTATAAGCATATGACAGGAACACTGCCAAGGTATAGTACAGTTGGGTCAATGTAACACAATATCAATATAATTCCAATTCTTAGCTTCATCTACTACCACACAGATGTATTCATTTAAATCACACATACTGTCTTTTTGTAAATTATTTTGTTTTTCCTCTTTGTGGGCAAAAGGTCACTAAATGGTGTCCATACTGAATAGCTAAAGATTAATTTCTTTCTCTTTCAGATTGAAATGGTTACATAAATTCTTTAGAATTATTATGCATAGTTTATTTGTCTCTTCTCTTGTTTATTTATTCAAACATTTATTTTTGCTAGCATGATCTGATGACTGTTTTTAATTTGCATTATAATTCAATCTTTTTCTATTTTACTGTTCAAATTATTAGAGTTTAGGCCGCATCTTTCACAGCTGCCGAACGTGGTCGACTAACTCCACCACCAGTAAAACCTGAGAGGGCTTGAAAAGGAATTCTAGACACACAGAAAAAACAGAGTTTAACACAGTTTTTTTGCTTTTTGCTGGGGCATGATGCAGAGAGATTTCCCGACTCAACAATAGCAGCAGCAAAAAAGCTGAGCATTTTGGCTTCCTGGGCTGTGCCACCAGCACGAACTCCGTCTATAAAGCATTTCAATGGCTTATGTGGGACTGGATGTTTGTGTGCCCACTTGGGATTGGGAAAAAAGTACTCTGAGACCATGCCTGTGACTCAGCTCTTCCTGCCTGGGCAGATGGTGGGATCAGGCTTAGGCAGGCAGGAGAGCATGGCAGATTTCCCCAGCCATACACAGAGATGTTTTCAGGCTGCACACTGCTCTGAGTGGCAAATTCGGCTGTAACTCCGTTAAAAAGCTCATTCCCCGGGTTGGAGTGCTGAGCTTGGCTCCTTCCTGGAAGGGGGGGGCATTGCGCACAAGTGACTCAGAATCACAAGCAACCCCGCCATGCTAGCAGTACAGTGCACACAAGTGGCTCTGCCATGTTGGACTGGGCTGAGCAAGCAGGCAGTACCTGTATTTGAGCTGAAATTGTCACAGCTTAGATTCTTAAGAGTTTAGCATTTTAAAAGCGCAAAGCAAAACTGTTCCTGTACATTAAAGAATTACAGATTCACAATAGGACAGATTCAGAAATAAAATACCTCTAAATGGGTCATACTGTTAGATAAAGTACATAGGCTTGGGAGAGAAAAAAAATAATATAGAAAGTCATAAAATAAAGTTAATGCCTTAAAAAAGGATAAAGTCTTTAAAGAGACAGAGTACAGATAGTTATAGATTAAAAAAATAATAATAAGCCACATAAAAATGGAAAATTCACAAAATGTCTGGATTATGTATTTTATTGGGTTTTCTTTGAACTTTTTGACTGTAAAGGAGCTAAGTACAGAGAGACATTTCATTGTGTGGTCTGCCAAACTAAACCAACATATATGTTCTAAAGGTATCATGACTTCCGAATTTGGTTCTAAGGATATGGTGCTTTCGAAAAGAGGTTCTTCTTTTGTTTTCACAGAGTATGAGAACCTGTGGATTGCTTTCAGACCAATAATATGGTTTCATAGACCACGCCCTCCTGAAAGGTCACCATGAACACCTTCAAAAAATTACTTCACTCAACTGCTGATTGAGATGAAACTGTCACACAAGATACATCATGAAAGACCAGATTGACAGTGCCCCCATATAGCAGGAAGAAGTTTGGAGAGAAAAAACTATGCCCATATTCCCGAATATTGTTTATAAATGGTCTTTTACATTTAAAGGGGGATATGATACAGATATGAATAATTTGCATTGGTATGGACTTTGCTTTATTGATATAAATTTAAGGTCAATTTTGTTATATGTATATGTATTTATGATCTTGATTAAGGTATTGTGATTGTGTAGTTCATTTAAAAATGTTATGTATAATTAGGAAATATAGGTTAATTGATAGTCATCTATAATAGTCAAGTTTGTAGTCATGTTAGTTAGATTTTCTAGATATATAGAGATGCATTTCAGTTAGAGAGACATTCTTCATCTCTCTCAAAGACTGCAGAATATGGCATTTAATGTTTTAATAACTTAGAACTTTTCATGACAATGAGACATGTCTACTCCTGGCAGCACCAATCTACTTCAAGAGAAAAATGGGCATCCAAGAGTCTCCTTATGAGTTTGTTAGCCATTTGGGCAAGAAACTGCTCTTGCCTAGATTGTATAAACTAGACATGAAGAACCCACAGAGTGAAGACTGTTGAACTTGCCTAAAGGTGAGATGGTCCTTCAGTGTTCCTGCTTCATTAAAGAGTCTACAAGACATTCTTCAGGATACAGAAGAAAGTGACTGAACTGTCTTTGAAATATCCTGCTTCATGGAAGTGTCTGCTGAATACTGTGGGCCTGTAGGCAGAAGATAGATGCCTCAATGGTACAGAGGAACTTTGGGTGACTGTCCAGGCAATGAGATGTCTCTGTCATTTCTAGAGTTTTGGAAGTTGCTTAGTTTTCGTTTACTTAGGTAATATTATATCCTTCTGAAGTCTTTGATGGAGTTGAAGAATACATAGATAGTTATAGTTTTCCTTTGTTATGATAAAAGATAAAGTAGATATAAATATGGTAACTGTAATTCTTGCTTGATAACTGCTTTGTTAATATGTAATTTTACTATGTTAAAATGAAAGCATTTTTTGTTTAAACAGAAAAAGGAGAAATGATATAGGAGGTCCTTCTGTATTTCTGTTGCTTTCATTGGCTGAATAAAGAGACTGCCTTAGCCTTTTGATAGGGCAGCCCTTAGGTGGGGGGAGTAGCCAGAACGGAATTCTGGGATAGAGAAGGCAGAGTCAGGGAGAGCTGCCCACCATGAAGCTGCAAGGTCAGACATGCTGAAACTTTCCCGGTAAGCCATGACTCGTGGTGACCCACAGATTATTAGAAATGGGTTAAACGAATATTTGAGAGTTAGCCAATAAGAGGCTAGAGCTAATGGACCAGGCAGTATTTCAATGAATACAGTTTCTGTGTAATTATTTCAGGTATAAGCTAGCTGGGCACTGGGTAATGTTACTATGTTAAAGCCTTCTTTTTTGTTTAAACAGAAAAAGGGGAAATGGTGTAGGAGGTGCTTCTTCATTTATATTGCTTTCATTGGTTGAATAAAGAAAACTGCCTTGGCCTTTTAATAGGGCAGGACTTAGATAGGCAGGGAGAAGAGAACAGAATGCTGGGAAGAAGAGAGAGACAGAGAGCCGATGCCATGAAGCTCCTGCCGGAGACTTAGATTCTTCCCAGTAAGCCACAACTCCGTGGTGATACACAGATTACTAGATATAGGTTAAAGCAAGATGTGAGAGTTAGCCAAGAAGAGGCTAGATATAATGGGCCAGGCAGTGTTTCAATGAACACAGTTTCTGTGTAATTATTTCTGGTATAAGCTAGCTGTGTGACTGGGAGCCAGGTGGCGGGAATACAGCCCGCTCGCTCCTCTCATTACTACAGATATCTTTACACCTCTGTGTGTGTGTGTGTGTGTGTGTGTGTGTGTGTGTTCACATACACAGGTGCATCCATGTATTTATGTTTGAATACTTATTTCCTTATTTGAAGCTTAGGATTAATTTAGAATATTTTATTTTATTTTTTTAAATTAATTAATTAATTAATTTTTTCCATACATTGTTTTGTTTTATTTTTTCCATTCAAGAACATAATTAAAGAAATAAAATTTTGGTCCCACGGAGCCGAGCAGAGAGGAGCGGGCAACCCTCAGTAGGCCTGCTTTTGGGACCGGGAACCTCGCCCAACCAGCTTCCGCGGATTCATCTGGACCCTGGTGAGTGGGCCCCAGCCCATCCCCTGGACCTTCTGGCCACTTGGGGCTCCCCTCTGTTGGCTTTGCTGCTTATCCCAACCCTGCTCGCCCCCGGGTATCCCTTCTCATCTGCGTGGTCCCGGCTGCACCCGAGCTCGGCCCACCTGGGCTGAGGCCTTGGAGGAAGGACGAGTACCCTGCTAGGGGGCCTCCTTTGTCCCACGGAGCCGAGTGGAGCAGAGCGG
>PVIU01015579.1:0-47724 GCA_004026605.1 Ondatra zibethicus
AAAAAAAAAAAAAAAAAAAAAAAAAAAAAAAAAAAAAAGCCAGCCTAAAAACTACCATCCCAGAGAACTTAGACAACAATACGGACACTAAGAGAGACTTACATAGATCTAATCTACATGGGAAGAATAAAGTATAAAAAGACAAGATCTCCTGAGTAAATTGGGACTATGGGGACCTTGGGGGAGGATTGAATGGGGGAGGGGAGTGGCAGGAAGGGGAGCAGAGAAAAATGTGGAGCTCATAAATATCATGGAAAAAAATTATAATCACAAAAGAAATTACTTTAGGTAATACTTACAATAAACTTCTGAGACATAAAATTACTCCCATTATTTCATCTTATAAATGAAAAAAATCGATACTTTGAATGGTTAAGAAGCATTTTTTAAACTCTTCTTTTTTTTAAAGATTTATTTATTTATTATGTACACCGTGTTCAGCCTCCATGTATGCCTGCAGGCCAAAAGAGGGCACCAGATCTCATTACAGATGGTTGTGAGCCACATTGTAGTTGCTGGGAATTGAAATCAGGACCTCCGGAAGAGTAGCCAGGGCTCTTAACCCCTAAGCCATCTCTCCAGCCCCAAGAAGCATGTTTAAGATAACTAAAATATTAAGTAACAACTCTCAGATCAATTCCAAACTATATAGTGTCTAATTAAATTCAGTGACAGTCAACAATTCTGTAATACTAAGTCATAACTGCAAATTCATGATGGTAGACTAAATCACTCACATATTCTGCCCACCAAAACTCAACTAAAAGGACAGAATATAAAAATAACCTCATAGCAGACATGAAGCACGGAAAAAGGTCACACACAAATATGAGGGATGCCTGTAAGTCTGGGCAAACATAACTGCACAAAGAATGGTTGTAGAAGGCATTCATTTAAGAAAGAACAGCTAGAAAGAAAAGGAATAAATTGGTTTCCTTCTTTATTGCATCCTGAAAAATTCAAGAGTCAACAGGTGATAAACCAAGGCTGGAGCAATGGCTCAGCAGCAAAGAGCATTTGCTGCTCAATCATGAGGACTGGAATTGGATCCCAGCACCCACACTAACTCCTGCCCTAAGGACTCCAAAACCCTTCTGGCCTCCCTGTGTACCCACAAGGACAGTAAACTACTAGGTAGTTTACTTAGTAAATTACCAGGAATAGAATGAAAAAAAACTTCACAGAATGGAAAAAGCAATATAAAATGTTCCTAAACTCAAGCCAGTCAGACAGGCCATCTAAAGGAAAAAAGTACACTATGCCTAAATAGGCCTTGAACCAAAGAGAAAACTCAGACAAAATACATGCAAAGGTATTCAATTTTTTTCAGTCATCTAGTAAACAATAATTAAAAACCACAAGATACCACTGCATAAGTACAAAATGCTTAAAATATGAGATTAGCAAATGTGGTTAGACAAGCTGAGCAGCACAGACGCTAGTCAACTACTGATGAGTGTGAATGTAAACAGGCACACTGCAGGAACATTTGGGTGTAGTATCATAGGAGAGGTGAAGAAGGACATACTCTCCAACCACCCCCTTGGAATACACCACATGTTACTGCAGAAATACAAATAGAAACAAATGGCCAAAGCAACACTGTTTATGAAAGCTAAAAATAAACACCAACCCTTACATCCTCCTGACTATACACAATGCATAAGAATCTCATAAAAGCAGGAGGTACAAGAAGGTATATGTGTGAATTTCCGCAAATATATTGCATTCAACAGACTTGGTGAAACTACTAAGAAAAATAAACAAGCAGCACAGAACTAAGATTGAAGTGATGGTTGCTCTTTGGAAGTAGATAGAAATGAAGCCTCAGTGGCAGACAACTAATCCCAACTACTGGGGAGGCTGAAGCAGAAAGATCAACAGTTCAAGGTTTGCTTGTGCAACAAATGAAGTTCAAGGCAAGCTTGGGCAATTTCGTGAGACCATCTCAAGAAAGTAAAAAGAAGAGCTTGCACTAACTTCTATATTCAATGCCCAGCAGCACACACAAACACAGAAGACCAGCATGGACATACAGGCACATCTACAATGCAGACAATGTTCTCTTCCATAACTGGACAGTATATTTATTCACTGCTGACATCCAGTCAACACTTAATGGCACACATGTAGCCCAACACTGGGGAGGTAGAGGCAGAGCAGTTGAGTTCAAGATCAGCATAGTCTACAGATCATGTTCTAAGCTAGCCAGGGATACACAGTAAGACCCTATGTCTCAAAAAATTCCAAGCTGCAGGGTAGTGGTGGCATACACAACCCAGCACTTGGAAGGCAGAGGCAGGTAAATCTCTGTGAGTTCAAGACAGGTCTGGTGGACCAAGTGAGTTCCAGGACAGATATGACTATTACACAGAGAAACCCTGCCTAGAAAAAAGCAAATAAAAAATAAATAAATAATGAAATAAGCAAACAACAAAAGAGAAAAGCAAAAATGTAATAAAGACATTTAAGTAACTGAGTTATATACAAAACTCACCTAAAATAAAATGCTATTGGTGTGGAACTCAAATAAGAGAATATTCGAAACCACAATATTATTTAAATCACATTTCTGAACCTGACATGATGAGTATCCTCCTGTAATATCAGCACTTAGGAGGTAGAGGAAAGAGGATCAAGAGTTCAAAGTCGGGGCTGGAGAGATGGCTCAGTGGTTAAGAGCTCTGACTGCTCTTCCAGAGGACCAGGGTTCGATTCCCAGCACCCACATGGCAGCTCACAACTGTCTGTGACTCCACGGGATCCAACACCTTCAGACATATATGAAGGCAAAACACCATTGCATATGAAATAAATAAATTTTTAAAAAAAAGAGTTCAAAGTCATCCTCAGCAACACAAAGAATTCCAAGGCAGCCCAGGCTGATTTAAAAAATAAAATTTACAGGCAGGCATGGTGGTGTGTGCCTTTGATCTAGAAAACACAGACAGGTATATTTCTGGTCTACATAGAGACTACCAGGACAGCAGAGCTGAGTAGAGAGATCATGTCTCCAAAAGAGAGGGAGAGAGGGAGTAAGGGAGAGAGGGAGAGAGGGAGTAAGGGAGGGAGGGAAGAAAAAATTTACATACAAAGAAGGCTTAGTGAGCAAAGGCACCTGCCCCCAAATCCCTGGAATCCAAGTGGCAGAGAAAACCAACTCCCACAAATTGCGCTCTGAACTTCACATGGATTCACATACATACAAAATACACAGATGAATGAAAAAGTACCCCACGATTTTAGTCAAAAGCAAATTGTACAAATAGGTATTCTACAGTGTGCTAAAAATAATGAAATTCACTTGAAATGCCACCTTTATCATGTTACAATTTGTCTCAGTTGTAGTTCTGACTTTAAACTACTAATCTATTTACAGCATTTAATAATTCAAATTTAAACATTCTTATACTTTCTTTTACATTCTCTTACATGTTTCCCAAATAAGCCTATAAACTTGTTTTTTAGCGGAGTTTTGTAGCAGTTTTGTTGTTTTTAAGGTGGGGTATCTCGCTGTGTTTTCCAGGATAGAGGGAATCCACAATCCTTCTGCCTCATCCTCCCATATACAATAGAATTATGGGTTATGCACCACTGCACCAGACCCAGGATAAACATATAACATTTCTAGCTTCATACCTACTGATTGGCTAAGGCAGGAGAATCACTAAGGTCCTCAAGTTCAAGGCTGTGTTATGCTGTGCTGATCAAGTGTTTGCTCTCCTCCCGAAGAACCCTGCCCTTCAGTTTGCACATCACAACAGGCCATTTTGGGGGTTGTTGTTGCTGTTGTTTTGGTTTATTATCCAGACTGGGAGCAACCATTAATCTTGCCTCAACCTCCCTAGGACCTGGGATATCAACCTTATCGTGTATCAGATAAGACTCAGTGGCTCTCTCTAACTTATTTTTTAGTTTTGTTTTGGTGGTGCTAGAGTGTGAAACCAAGGTCTTGTGCATCCTAGGCAAGTGAGCAACTTCTAATCTCCTTTTTTGTTTTTCTAATTTTTTTTTTAATTCTATGTGTATGTGAGAGTACCTGCATGCATGTTTGTGAACCATGTGAGTGTCTGGTGCCTGAGCCGACCAGAAGAGAGCCCTGGATCCCCTGGAACTGGAGTTACAAGCTGTTGCGAGCCACACCTGGGTCCCCTCCAAGAGCCACCAGTACTCTTAACTCCGAACCATCTTTCTAGTTCCATGTTTTTAGGGTTTTGAGATAAGATTTCATTATATAGCACTGGTTGACTATACAGCTCAGACTGGCCATGAACTCATAACAATCCAACTGTCTCAGTGTCTGGAAAGGTGGGATTATATTCCCAAGTCACCTTGCTCAGCTAAGACTCGGTCTTCCAAAAAAAATAAAGTTTTTAAGCTTGGATTGGTGGCATACACCTGTCATCCCAGCTCTTAGCAGGTGGAGGCAGGAGAATCAGATTCAAAGAGAATCTGTGCAACATAAGATGAATGAAAGGGAGGGAGGAAATGGAAAGATTTTAATAAAGAAAAAAATTACAAATAAGCAAAAACCGTATGTGTACTTTGTCCCAAATTTGAAACCTGGGATATGCATTATATACCAACTAATAATATGCTCATTTTAACTTTTAGGAGGTGGACAAGACTGTCATCCTTACAGATAAGGAAACACTGGCACAATAGTCTTACGCAAAGTCACAGCACAAGAGAAGCTCAGATTCAAAACAAGTCTAGAATATCCTCCTAGCTCTTGCCACATCAGGAAGCCTATTATGGGGAGAACAGACCATATATAGGCCTTTGGGACATGATGACAATAACACTCTCCTCCACTGAAGCAATTATCACAAGTCTCTAAAAATCAGAAACTGGTACAGATAGTAAAAGACAAAAGGAGTAGAGCTGACGATCATATATATTCGTATATAAAGTTTATTCATACAATAACCCGAGATAGACAAGCATGGCAGCCCAAGTCCGTAACCCCAGCACTTGGGAATCTGAAGCAGGAAGATTGCCGTGTGAATTCAAGGGTAGTCCGGGATACACAGCGAGTTCCAGAACAGCCCAAATGCTTGTCTTTTTGGGGGAGCAGCCCAAAAAAATTTTTAAAAAATTTGAGAACCCTTAGAAAATGACACAATTATAAATCAAATGATTAGAAAATGAAACGAGACTGCAACTTCTGATTCATGTCCCTTATTGAATTAAGTATAGCCTATTACATATTACAGCAAAAGGACTTTAACAAAACTGCCCTAGACTCTGGGCAACTCCCCAGGCTTTTGACCTTTCTGACATCTGTTTCTTCAGTTTTGTATATTACTTTCTGTTCTGGAAAAAGGTCCACGTATTCTCTTGAACCAAGAGCAAGTACATACTTACAGTACCTAATTCCTACAAACAGGATTCTCATTCTTAATCATCAATTGTTTTTGTTTTGGAGACAGGGTTTCTCTGTGTAACAGCCCTGGCTGTCCTCGAACTCACTCAGTAGACCACACTGGCCTCAAACTCTGAGATCTGCCTGCCTTGATTGATTGATGGGTTATAGGGGCACAAGTCTTTAATCCCAGCACTCAGGAGGCAGAAGCAGGTGGACATCTGTGGGTTTGAGGCCAGCCTGGTCTACAGAGCTACTTCCAGGACAGCTAGGCCTGTTACACAGAGAAACCCTGTCTTAAAAAACTCAAATAAATAAATAAATAAATAAGCGAACTACTGCTCTGTTTGATAATTTAAGAGATGTTTTCCATTGTAATCTTTTTCCTTTAGACTTAAGCATTTTGGAGAGAAGGTATATGAGATGATGAAAATATGTTTTTAGTGGTTGTTATCCCCCTGAAAAGTGTGAATTTGGCACAACTTGGAAAGGGGTCTTTGCAGATGTAGCAGGTTAAGAATCTTAGAAAATGATCATCCTTGATTAGAGTGAGCACTAATGCAAAGACTAGTGCCCTTAGAAGAGAGAAGAGGTGACGATGCAGAGAAGGAAATACAAAAATTAGAGGCTGAGATACAGAGATGCGTCCACTTTCAAGTCAAGAAAGGCAAAGGACAGCCGGCAGCCACCAGATTCTCCATAAGGAACCCACTCTCATGACTCCTTGATTTCCAACTTATGGTATCCAAAGCCATGAAGGCATAAGTTTCTATTGTTTCAAGCCACCCAGTTATTAGTTATTTGATACAGCATTCCTAGGAAGTTAACATAAGTCTGTTCCATAAATCAGTTTTAGTTTTTATATTTATTTATTTTGTAGGCAGAAGGAAATGCAAACCATAGCATAAAGGAGGTCAGAAGACAGACAACTTAAGAGAGTTCTCTCATTCCACCAAATGTGTTTCTAGGATCAAGCTCAGGTAATCGGGTTTTCAAGTGACTCACTCTATTTAGAGTCATCTTGCTGTCCCAATGCACAATTAGTTTTATATGTCTAAGTGTATATATACACACACATGTGCAGTGCACAGGCATATAAATAGACGTATCTATGCATGTGGAGGCCAGGACAGGTCCTGAACAGCCTAGGAGACTGCTTCTAACACGTCCTGGGCTTTACTTCCCAGCAGGATGAGCCTGTTACACAGGTAAAGGTGGCTTTCCTCCAACCCTGGCAACCTGAACTTTATCTTTGGGACTCATACAGTGGAACAAGAACCCGTTCTGACCTACACCCACACTCCATACATAATAATTAAAGTAACAAGTTGATCAAAGTGTTTATTTAAAAATCTAAAGTCAATTTATTTCATTTTTTTTACAGGCAGACTATTTTAATTCTAATTTTATTTAATAAAAACAAAAAAAAGATGAAAATTTGAAAACCACAAACCCAAACACAGTGCCCTGGAAGGTCTAAAGGACCATTCACAGGTAGGCAGGTGGACAGATTAGACCACTGCAGATGAGAGTCCCCATAGTAATTTGTAAGCAGTTTGCTAACCATTTTTATCTTTTTAACACTGAACATATAAACATAATCTCTTTAAAATACAGAAATTTACAAATAAAAAGTATGTGTCCATGCAAAAGAAAGGAGAGGAGAAAGGGAGAAAAAAATGGGTACTATTCACACTTACGGGCAAAGTTCAAATTTAAGCTAACCTTTTTCATTTCTTTTATTGTTTTTATTTTTCTCCATAGCTCTCCCACTCTCCTCTCTACCCCTCCTCCATTGCCCCCATGCTCCCAATTTACTCAGGAGATCTTGTCTTTTTCTCCTTCCCATGTAGATCCATGTATGTCTCTCTTAGGGTCCTTTGTTGTCTAGGTTCTCTGGGGTTGTGGACTGTAGGCTGGTTTTTCTTTGTTTCACGTCTAAAAGTCACTTATGAGTGAGTACATATTATATTTGTCTTTGTGGGTCTGGGTTACCTCACTCAATATGTTTTTTTTTTCTAGCTCCATCCATTTGCTGCAAATTTCAAGGTGTCATTATTTTCTACCACTATGTAGTACTCCATTGTGTAAATGTACTATATTTTCTTTATCCATTCTTCAGCTGAGGGGCATCTAGGTTGTTTCCAGCTTCTGGCTATTACAAATAACGCTGCTATGAACATAGCTGAGCACATGTCCTTGTGGTATAATTGAGCATCCTTTGGGTATATACCCAAAAGTAGTAATGCCAGATCTTGAGGTAGATTGTTTCCTAATTTTCTGAGAAATTGCCATACTAATTTCCAAGGAAGCTGTACAAGTTTGCACTCCCACCAGCAATGGAGGAGTTTTCCCCTTTATTTCATCTTGCTACTGAACAGAAATTCAGCTAACTTCAACTGACTGCTGAGCAGCTACTTTACTTCATGTGCTATATGGGCAACCCTACGAGTCTTAGTTGCAAGTAACTTTGCAGACAAAAACCTCAAGATCAAGCAAGAGGCAGACATTCAGACACGATGGTCGTTCTGTGGTTGATGGGATCTTTAGAGCAATTCCTCAATCATTCGAAGAGCTCATTTGTCCTTTGAGCTGTGGTTACTCATCCACTGGGTGATGCAAAAGCAATACTTGGTAAAACTGAGTGCCTCGGCAGTGGCCTCCAAGTGAGCTATCTATCACTGTATTCTTCATAGCTACACACTTACAATTGGGTTGGGGGAAGGCTTGATAAGGCATACCTCTAAACCTAGCACTCAAGAGACTGAAGCAACAGAATTAAAATTTCACAACCAAGGGAAAAACAGCACAGTTGGTAAAGTGTTTGCAGAACCCATATAAAAAGCCAGGTGTGCTAAGAGCTTGTGATCCCAGCCCTTGGGAGACAGAAAAGGATACCTAGGGTCACTAGTCAGTTAGTTTAGCCTACTTAATGAGAGCTACCACAGTAAGAGACCCAGTCTTAAAAAAAAAAAAAAAAAGACAACAGACAGTAAGTCTGTTGGACTTACCGAGGAATGACACCAAATGTTGTCCTACCCATACATGCACTTCAAAGGCAGCCTGGGCTACATACTGTAGCCTTATGTGGTAGCATAAACCATGGCTCAGAAGAAGAAAGAAAGGTTGAATAGGCTAAAATAGGTGGTATGTGTCTGAAGTCCCAGCACTCCAAAGACTAAGAAAGGACGACCAAGGACCCTGGGCTGTGTGACAGGTAAGATCCTATCAGAAAACAGAAAGCTCAATCACTTGGTATATACTGTCTTCAAACAAAGTGAGTTTCCTTTCAATAGCAGGCTAGTGAATGATAAACTTCTAATTGTTCTTTGGAAGAGTCAGTTTGGGAACATGCATATCCAGCAGAGTGGACAACATCTTCACAATAAAATCTTTTCTGGTAGCATCAATGAGAATAGCCAACTTATTTTTTTATTATAAGATGAAATGCATCAATATTCAGAAGATATTAACTCACTGTGCCATTATTTTTCAAATGAATGATACACCATGTCAAAACACACATGTGCACAAGGCTGATTCAAAGCCCAGAGAGAGGAAGCTGAGGCTGAGAACCCAGCAGCAGACTTGCCTAACAAATGCAAGCTACCAAGTTTGATGAGGGGAATAGAAAAAAAGAATTAAAATAAAGCAGAAGATCTCCAGGGGTCATTCTATACTGAGCAGCTATAGAAAAGACACAGATGCTGGGAGGGGAAGTCATTCTTTCAGTAACATTTTTATTTTTATTTTTTTAGATCACAGTATAATTACATCATCTTTAGCCTTCCCATTCCTTCCTCCAAACCCTCCCATGTGCACACACACCCTCATTCAAATTCATGGAGTAAGGATCTCAATGTGAGACTATAAAATTTTCATTAGTGAGATTTCAGATCACAATTCAAATAACCTTAAAACACAACCACTTGACACAAACTATTCAATAATCCACTACTACATCAACCAATAGCACAGGAAACTGAGTGCAGAACACATGAAAACTGAGGTATTAAGCCAGACATTAAAGGAGATTTGCAAAAATATAAAACAATGTCTCTTTTTTTTTTTTGGTTTTTTGAGACAGGGTTTCTCTGTAACAGTTTTAGCTGCCATAGGACTCACTTTGTAAATGAGGCTAGCCTCAAACTCAGAGATTCACCTGCTCTGCCTCCAGAGAGCAGGGATTAAAGGTGTGTACCACACCACAGCGCATTAACTTGTATTTCTAATGTCAAGATTCTAATTCACTCAAAATACTTTTTAATATTCTTTTTTAAGTTTAAAAGAGTTCCTTCAAGGTTTCATTCAATAAAAATAAAAATATGATTTTAAAAAAAGTATGTGGATGCAAAGCTGGAGAGCTGGAGTGCTGGCAAACAGGCTAAGAACAGCTACTGTTCTTTCAGGACCAACGGTCTTGAGCTCAGTTTCCCAGAACCCACTTCAGGCATCTCATAACCACCTGTCACCTTAGCTCCAACAAGAGCTATCTTAAATTTTTTTTCAGGCATCCATACATACATCCACACACATACACATAATTTTAAGATATAAAATGTTTTGAAGTATGTGCATACAAAAACATGCATTCACAATCACAGCATGACCTCTGTTTTAGTAAAGCGACACTGGGGGATCACAAAGGACAGAGCTTGCGCTTATGTGGGAGGTCTTGCATTCAACACCAGCACACAAAACGATTAAAATAAAGCCAAATTTAGAGCTCAAACTTTTTCATTTTCTTTTCTTTGAGCTAATCAACTTTGTTGTCCTGGTCCTGAGCTTACACTGATCTGCCCTGATCTGCCACCCAGGTGCTAGAATGAACATCGTCAGCCATCACACTCCAAAAGGAATCTTTTTTCTTTTCTTTTCTTTTTTTTTTTTTTTTTTAAAGAGAGGGTCTCTCCACACGGCTGTCCTGAAACTATGTAGAGTAGACCAGGCTGGCCTCAAACTAAG
The DNA here is from genome assembly GCA_004026605.1 of Ondatra zibethicus. Lineage (NCBI taxonomy): Eukaryota > Metazoa > Chordata > Mammalia > Rodentia > Cricetidae > Ondatra > Ondatra zibethicus. The sequence continues at coordinate 10,331 of PVIU01015579.1, forward strand.
TGAGAACAGTCTACCTCTGCCTCTCAAGTACTAGGACTAAAGGCATGCACCACCACACCTGGCTAAAGTTCAAATATTAAAAGCTTTTGATTTTCAAAGTTAAAGCATATGGCAAATTCATGTGCCAAGTGTACTGCGAAATAAATGGACTCTATAATAATTCTTTGTGTCTACTCTTCATGATGTCTGTCTCGCTATCCACTTTTGTATCCTCTCCAGCCAATAATATAATGTATTTCTAGAATAAACTACAGGGCTTTCAGCTCTACTCTGCCCCCACAGAAAACAAAATAAATCCATCAAAGGGGCCCCCAGGGATTGGCTAGGAACCGCCTCCAAAAAAGCTTAGTGGCTGATCTTTGAGTCAATCAAATATTTGGCAAAAAGCCCAACAGATGGAAAACAGACTTTGAAACCAGCTAGTCTACACTCTGTGACAATGCCTTTCTAAAAATACTGTGTATTTTACAAATCTGTAACAGCTTTCTCTATGTCTCTGTTTCCTTAATGAAAATAGAGCGGATTTGCTTACGCCACTATAAACAAAGGGTTTTTAGTGGCAGGAATATTAATTCTTTTCTGTAACAAAGATATGCGCCATATACCCACAGCAATAAATAATCACGATACTGTCTCATTTACGGTGTAATGAGACGTATTGTCTGACTTACAAACATTCAAAATTTGGTTGAAACTACAATTACACCGAACTTTTAGGACTTACGGTATCTGTTACCAAAAGTTACTTTGATGGAAATTTATATGAATGCTTTTTACTATGAACTTTTGGCAACTGAATGCAATTAGCTATCATCACACACACGCACACACACCCCAGAAGTTAACACATATCGAGGCCAATTTAATGTTTAACACGCTGCACGCCTTATTCACAAGCAATTCAAGGGACGACCCTAAAACACGATCACAACAAAACTGCCTCCAAAAGTAAGTTACTTATGTTACACTTCGGCCCTTCTAAAATTGGCTTACAGAGAGCCATCCGGGTCAATACGAAGTGACACCACCGGTAGGAGGCAACCAAGAGGGACAAGCCCATCAAGAACAAAATTATGACAGATGATAAGGGAACGTTCCAGTTCTTGCCACCTCCGGCTTCCTTCACCTGGCTCATGTAGAAACGTTTCTTAAATTTATATTTTGGTTAGAATCTGGCGCTGGCTTTCAAATACTTCTGAGCTTGCTGCTACCAAAGTGAATTAGCGAAGGGCGAAGGGGACTGTTGCCCCGATCGAGGGAGGGAGGAGATAAAGCAAAGAGCGGTTGCTGGGAAACAAACCATCCTGGCTTTTCCGAGGCCACTCGGTGTTCCCAGAACTCCAACCCTGACAGTTTTCACTCGCATCCCTTAGTGGACGGCGTCACTTGACAGATAGCGTTCTTGGTACCGGGGGGAGGCCCACGCGGTACTGATGCTATAAAAAGCCCAGCAAAAGAGAAGAAAAGAAAAATGAGGCGGGCGCCACACAAACCCGGGAACTTACCTAGTTTCTTCCACATGGCGAGGTGACAGGCGAGGAAGCCTTTGCGAATGGCAGCGCATACCTTAGCGGGCTCGGACGAGGTGAAGCCCTTCTGCTTCTTGATAAAACCCCACAAGTGCTCCCGGGCAAACTGTGCCGCCTCCCGCCCGCCGTGCCCGTCACACACGGCGAAGAAGGCCACCGAGGAGCGGCGGCGACAGCAGCGGCCAGCGGGTGGCGAGGCCGAGGCATCCAGGGCAGGGTCGCGGGCCGCCGCCGGGCCTTTTCCCGATGGCCCGATGCCGGCATGAGCAGGGCTCGCAGGCTGCCCGAGCGCCCGCCGCGATACCGGCGCCGGCTTGTCCTCCGCGGGCGGCTCGGGCTCCACCACAATCTGAGTAACGTCCTCCATGTACTTCCTCCCGCCCTGGTCAGAGAAGACGCTCACTCCCAGCGAGTACAGCCCCGCCATGGCCGGCTGCCCGGGATCCCGCCGTTCCCACGCAGTCCGCCGAATTCTGAAGCCGGAGACACACTCGCCGCTCGCCGGCCAACTATTGTTTATCTTCGACAACGCGGAGAGCGAGGAGGGGGCGGTCCCCGAGGTGGGGGGGGCGCGCGATGTCGGGACTTGTCCGCGAGAGCTGGGCCGGTCGAGTCGCCGGCGAGAGGAGCCGAGCAGCTGCGCCTGCGCACTGCGCTCGCTCCCTGCCCGCCCGCGCCCACCGCACAAATCAGGCGTTCTCTAAGCCCCTGTGACGTCACACAGCTCGCTGGGACGGACCAATCAGGAGTCGAGGGGAGCGAGCTCGCCCCCGCCCCCCCGCCCACCCTCACGTCTCTTTGCAACTGCTGCTGTCGCTCCGCCCGCCTGCGCTAGCCCGCGCTGAGCCGGGTCTGTTTTCCCCAGCCTGGAGCTTCTGCGCCCTGGGGGCGTTTCCGCAGTTTCTCAGCCGCAGACGCCTTAACCTGTCACCTTTTTTCCCTCACTTCGATCCTTTGGGTGAGACTTCTGGCTTTTACCCCTTTTGGTCCTCCCAGAGCAAGCTTTGCAGGCTCCGGCCTCCCGCGATTGTTGAAAATCTGAGAAGTAGGGTGGACTTACCCTTCCACTCCTTCGAGCGAAATGGCGCGAAACTGTCCTTCAAAGACCGTTGGTCGGCGCGCTGGACGAGGGTAGCACGCGTGTACTGGCTTGGGTGGGATGTGTCCGACTGGGAGTTGAGGAGGGCTGTCCCGGTTAATTAAGAAAACTTGGAATTTTCCACCGCCAGTTGCGCAGTAGGGTTTTCCACAGTACGGTTGTGTCAGAGACCTAGCGGCGAATTTAATTCCTAACGATTCTTTCCAGCACTTTTTTTAAAAATCTTTTTTGCGTATTTTTCCTCTTTTCAGCCTTGTTAATACTTTTTCGAACTATTCCTAAATACAACTCTACTACTGTAATATGTACAACTTACATTTGGAAAAAGAGCCTACGTCAAACAGTCTCCAAGCCCTAAGAACACGGTTATACCCCCCTCTGTTAGCCCTGTAGTGCGCAGTCCGAGCAACAAAAAGCTTGCACTTTATTTCCACGGAATTAAGACCCCGACTGAGCATTTTTGTATTTTCTCAGTATCGTCTTTTTTTTTTTTTTTTTGAAGGATCGATTTAAAGTTCACTAGTTCCTATATGCACTTTTCTGTACAGCCTTTGGGATTTCACATTGAGTAGTAACAAAGGAGTAATGGAAATTTATACAGAGCTGCATAAGAAATGCAAATACGAAGAAAAAAATCTTTACACTGTCACAAAGATCCACCTGCCTTTGCCTCTGCCTCCCGAGTGCTGCAACCACTGCCCGGCTCCAAAACAATTCTTTTTAGAGATTTATTTCATTTTCATTATATGTGTATCACTATGTGCACGTGAATGCCAAGGCCAGTTAAAGGTGCTTGTGAGGCACCTGTGTGGGTGTTCCAAACCAAACTCCAGTCCTTTGCTAAAAGCAGTAGAGATGTTTTTAACTGATGAGCCATCTTTCCAGTTCCCTGAAGCAGCAGTCTGAAATAACTTTGCCTTAACTTTGTGTGTGTGTGTGTGTGTGTGTGTGTGTGTGTGTGTGTGTGTGTGTGTGTGTGTGTGTTTTGAAACAGGGTTTCTCTGTGTAGCCTCAGCTGTCCTAGAACTGGCTCTGTAGGCCAGGCTGTCTTCCAGCTCTAAGAGATCCGCACCTGCTTCTGCCTGGGCGTTAATAAAGGCTTGTGCAAACACCAACTGGCCCCCTTTTTGGGTGGGGGTGTTCTAGACACTTTCTCTGTCTTGGAACTCAGTTTGCAGGCCAAGATGGCTGTAAACTCACAGAGATCCTCCTACCTCTGCTTCTCAAGTGCTCTGTCACCCCAGCCAGGCCTCATCATAACATTCTCAAAACATAATTAAAACAATAAGCAGAAATGTATAGGCCACATTTCATTGGAAACTGGCTGAGGTTTAAAATCCTAACGGGCGCTCCTGCAGCTTCCATCCCACAAGACCTGCAAGAGGAACAGCTCATCTCCCTCCTTATACTTTCCCCCTTAGTGTGTCTGCCTTGGCCCCAAGAGACTACCAAAAGACAATTCCACCAAACCTCTCAACACTTTTCCTCCCAGTCTCGGGCCACAGCCTCCAGGTCATCTGTGATCTCTATATTAAAGTCCACCTCTACGGCTTTCCTTCCACATCCCATTCCCCAGTCACCCTATGTTTCTTTCAGCTTTTCCTACCAACGGTTTCCACTTTATCTCAGCCTCATCTGGAAATGCTTGAATCAACTTCCTGTCCCAGACACTTTGCTCACAGTATTCTTACCAATCCCCTGCACCTCTTATCACCTCCAGAGACCCTCACTTCCTCTCTGAATCACTGACTGCAACTTCCAGCTTGCCCCTCCTAGCTCTTCCTTTATTCAGGGCTTACTATCTGGCCCAGTCTGCCTCTGTTGCTGTGAGAAGACATTGACAGCAACCAATCTGGGGAGGAAATGGCCAGGTGGGAACTCAAGGCATGAACCTGAAAGGCTGAACTCAGAGATTGTACTGCTTACCGGCTTGTTCCCACAGCTTGCTCAGCTTTTATTGTCGTCGTTTTGTTTTTTGTTTTGGTTTTGGTTTTTTGAGAGACGGTTTTTCTGTACAACAGTTCTAACTGTCCTAGAACTAGCTCTTGTAGACCAGGCTGGCCTCAAATTCACAGAGATCCGCCTGCCTCTGCCTCCCGAGTGTTGGGATTAAAGGCGTGCGCCACCACAGCCCCACATAGTAAATAAATAAATAAATAATCTTTTTTTTTTAAAAAATCTACTCAGAGCTGAGTGTGATGTTGAACAACTTTAATCCCAGCACTTTGGAAGTAGAAGTGGCTCTCTGAGTTCAAGACTAGTGTATTCTACATATTGAATTTCAGGACAGCCAGGCCAACATAAGAGAGAGAACCTGTCCAAAAAAAAAAAAAAAAACTACACTAATCATTTGCTGTTGTTTCTTCCCATAGTCTTTAAGTCATCTATTAGAGCCACCTGCATATCAACAACTGCAAGATAAATGAGATAAACGTTTCTCAAGAGGCTAATCTGTCAATCCATCTGCCTTTACCCTGCTGTGTTTGCAACTGAGTGTTTAACAAAATCATCAGCCTAATCTAAGGACTGCTGTCTCACTGTGTGAGTACAGTGAGGGACACAAAGTCCGAACTATAGCTGCCATGCTCCCAAAGGTATCACCCCTGTGTGTATTCCTAATTAGCCAGGGAAGATCAATCTGTCATGTTCTCACAGATAGCTGGGTTAGTGAATCTGGAAAGAATAGTCATGCCTTCTCTCTTCTGATAGCTTGACTTACACAAATGGCCTGCTTCCCTCCCCCCCTCCCCCCCCTCCGCCCCCTCTCTGTGACCTACTCTTGAATTCATTGTGGTTTGGTTTGGTTTTTCTTTACTGAGACAGGGTGCACTATGCAGTACTGGCTGGCCTGGATGGTGCTATGTAAACCAGACCAGGCTGGCTTTAAACTCAGAAAGATCTACCTGCCTCTGTTGCCCAAAGCCTGGTATTAAAGACTTATCCATTATGCCTTATTTGTTTTGGGCTTTTTCTTTCTTTCTTCTTTCTTTTTTTTTTTTAATGGTTTCTTTAAGATAGGGTTTCTCTGTGCAGCCCTGGCTGTCCTGGAACTTCCTCTGTAGAACAGTCTGGCCTCTAACTCACAGAAATCTTTTACCTCTGCTCTCCTGCCCCCAGGGCTGGAATTAAAGGCCTGAGTCACCACCTCACTGTAGTATAGGCTATTATGGAACTCACTGTATAGCTGAGGCTGGCCTTCAACTCACAGCAGTCCTCCTGCATCATCCTTCAAAGGGCTAGAATTACATACCTGGCTAAATTTATTGATTTTCCTTGGTGAAAAGTTTCTCCTTTTTTCCTTTTCTAAGAAGTTAAAAACTATGTTCTAACTGGGCAGCTGAGGATCAGAGGTCTGAAAATAGCCCAGGCAACACAGTGAGGACCCCCATCTCCGAGCCAGGTGTCGGGGTGCAGGCCTGTAATCCCAGGCTTGGCAGGTGAAACCCTGAGGACTGGGGTTTCTCAGGCAGCATTGGCCACATGTGACCCTCAGGGGTAACACACTTAACTAGCGCGAACTGGGTTCTAAATTCAGGCCCCAGCACTGAAATAAAGAAAGCTTTGTTTGAATAATTTGTTAGAAGCTTGGGAGTACATACCTGTAATTCAAACAGTGGGAAAAGGAGCCCATGGAGTTCAAGGTCATTCGAGACAGGGTTTCTCTGTAGCTTTGGAGCCTGTCCTGGAACTAGCTCTGTAGACCAGGATGGCCTCAAACTCACAGAGATTAAAAGCGTGCACCACCACCACCCAGCATTTTTTTTTCTTAAAGTAATTACTATATTCCTTTTTCTTAAAAAACATGATTATTTTTACTTTTGAAAAATTTTGGAGAGGCTGGAGAGAGAGCTCAGAGGTTAAGAACATTACCTGCTCCTCCAGAGGTCCTGAGTTAAATTCCCAGCACCCGCATGGTGGCTTACAACCATCTGTAACGAGATCTGATGCCCTTGTCTGGTGTTCAAGCAAACATGCAGACAGAACACTGTATACATAATAGTAGATTTAAATACATATATATATATATATATATATATATATATATATATATATATATATATAGTTGGACGTGGCAGTACACATCTTTAATCCCAGCACTCAGGAGGCAGAAGCAGGCAGATCTCTAAATTCAAGGCCAGCCTGGTTTACAAAGTGAGTTTCAGGACAGCCAGGACTGTTACACACAGAAACCCTGTCTCAAAAATAAACAATAAACCAAAAGAAAAATTTTATTATGTATCTATATATGTGTATGTGTGTATATAGTTATACATATATATGTATGTGTATATATGTGTGTGTATAATGTGTGTATATAGATATAGTTTGTTTACATATGAATGTAGGCACCTGAAAAGTTCAGAAAAATGAGGCAGATCCCTGGAGCTAAATTTCCAAAACGTTGTAAACCTCCTCCTGTTATGGGTGCTGTGAACCAAACCAGGGTCTCCTACCAGAGTAGCAAATGCTCTTGACTGTTGTGTCGTCTCTCCAGCTTCTACCTTTGTTAGAGAAAGCTTTAAGCCCTAAGTAATGTGCCCTTCAAACTTTGACACAAAATTATTAGCAAAACACCTTCAGTATAGAAACTAGCAAACTGATGCCCCCACTCCACATGTGGCTGGATTCAGCTTTTATGCTTGAGTGACCTTCCAGGTGACCGCAGGTGTATGCTACCACACCCAGCTTCAGTAAAATTTTAAACACCGCATTTGCTTTAAGGTGTGGACATGGAAATTTTGGTTTCCGAACTACTATGAAACAGGTCATTTTACAATACCCACTGCCTCTTCTGTGTTGAGACACATTTTCTCCTTTTTCTGCTTCCATCCAATTTGTGAGACTTGAGTGAACATAAGAAAGGACTTACCCACTGGTGAGATGGCTCAGAGATAAAGGCGTGATACACCTGAGTCTTGAGGTTAATACTTAAGAAATCACCTAAAGGCTGAAGGAGAGAACCAGTTCCAAAACACTGTCCTCTGATCTCTACATACACACCATGGCTCAGGTTCTCACTCACACACACGCACACTAATAACATTAGAGAGAGAGAGAGAGAGAGAGAGGAACTTCAAGTTGGGTATTGTTGTGCATAGTGTCTTTAAAAAACAAAACAGAAGGACGGGCAGTGGTGGCGCACACCTTTAATCCCAGCACTCTGGAGGCAGGGGCAGGAGGATCTCTGTGAGTTCGAGACCAGCCTGGTCTACAAGAGCTAGTTCCAGGACAGGCTCCAAAGCTACAGAGAAACCCTGTCTCAAAAAACAAAACAAAAAAACAACAACAAAAAGCAGAAGCCAGGCAGTGGTGGCACACGCCCTTAATCCCAGTACTCAGGAGGCAGAGACAGGCAGATCTCTGTGTTTGAGGGCAGCTTGGACTATAGAGCGAATTTCAGGACAGCCATGGCTGTTTCACAGAGAAACCCGGTTTTGGAAAACAAAACAAAAAGCAGAAAAGGAAACTTCAGTATCATTCTCTCTCTCTCCTCTCCTTCAGTATCAATCTCTCCTTCAGTATCAATCTCTCCTTCAGTATCAATCTCTCCTTCAGTATCAATCTCTCTTTCTCTCCTTAAGTATCAATCTCTCTCCTCTCCTTCAGTATCAATCTCTCTCCTTCAGTATCAATCTCTCTCCTCTCCTTCAGTATCAATCTCTCTCCTTCAGTATCAATCTCTCTCTCCTTCAATCTCTCTCTCCTTCAGTATCAATCTCTCTCTCTCTCCTCTCCTTCAGTATCAATCTCTCTCTCTCTCCTCTCCTTCTGCTCTCCAAGTCCTCCTTATTTAGCCCAGGCTGGCCTTAAACACCTGATCTTCTTGCCTCAACCTCCCAAATGCTAAGAATGGGGATATACGCCACTATGCCCATCTGTACTTCACTTTCTAACTCCTTGGCCTGGTCCAAGTATCTACTTCCTAGACCACAAGGTGGTGTTTTTCTGCCGGCTTAGCAGCCACACCTGAAGCTCCCGATGTTTTAACTACAGTTTGCATCCCATGGCCCTGCAATCAGCAGTCCTGCTGCTCAGACCATAGTCTGGTGGGATTTATGGTCAACCATGCCACAAAATGTAGGTTTTAACTAAGTTTCATTCTATTTATCAACAAAGATGGGGTAGTCAGATGTTGGGGTGAAAACCTAGATTCTCTGCTAGATCAGAGAAGCCAACCAGCTGACCTTCCTTTTTGGCCAGAGACCCAGCAAGAGAACATGTCTCCAATCATCCCAAACCAAAAAAGACCCACCCTACTCCTCCCTATGCACCTCTCTATCCTTCCCCCGGGTGCACTTGTATATTTTTTTTACTCTTTACTCTTTGTTCTTTTGGAGGGGGGCACCCATCTCCCAAATAAACACACAGGGTTTTATTCTTTCTTATAAATGCCTACCCTTAGCTTGGCTTCTTTCCAGCCAACTTTTCTTAAACCCATTAGTCCATCTACCTTTTGCCTGTAGACTTTTAATCTTTTTCAATTTCTGTATATCTTTTCTTTACTTCTTACTTCGTGTCTGGCTGTGTGACTGGGTGACTAGCCCCCTGTTCTCTCTTCTCGCTCCTCAATCCTCTTTTCTCCTATTTATTAACTCTGCATGCCTGTCCCGCCTATTTCTCCCTCATGCCTAGCTATTGGCTGTTCAGTTCTTTGTTAGACCAATCAGGTGTTTTAGAAAGGCAAAGTAACACAGCTTCACAAAGTTAAACAAATGCAACATAAAATAATGCATACATCTTTGTATCATTAAGCAAATATTCCACAGTATAAACATATGAAACGCATCTTCAACTACCCAGGTGGAAACAATACCTGAGTCCTCCATCCTCCATCCTCACTATGGCTAATTCCTGTCAACTAGTCAATGACCCTTCCCCCTCCAATTCCAGGTTAATTGTATTAATACAGTCTCTGAGTCTCGCAGTGCAATCAAATATCCTGCAACAATAAGGGGAGAAGGTAATGCAGGGAGAATACCTGCAGTAGAGACATGTGAGGTGCTCAGGAAGCAGAGGCAGGTCAAAGTCTGTGAGTCAGAGGCTTGTGTGGTCCACATAGACCAGCCAGGGCTACATAGTGAGACCTTGGCTAAAAACAAACAAGCCTACCATAGTGCTTGTATACATTAAGCTGTGTCAGCTCTTCTTGTTTTTTTTTGTTGTTGTTTTGTTTTAATGTGCATGAGTGTTTTGCCTACCTGTATGTCTGTGTACTGTGTGTGTGCCTGGTGCCTACAGAGATCAGAAAATTGTGTCAGATCCCCTAAGACTAGAGTTACAGGCACTTGTGAGCCACTGTGTGGGTGCTGAGAGCTAAACAGGTTCTCCAGAAGAGCAGCCAGTGCTCTTAACCACTGAACCGTATCTCCAGCCCCAGTCTTTGTCATTAGTAATCATTTTTTTAAATAAAATACCACTTTTTTAAATTTTATGACTTATTTAACTTTATTTTATGTGCATTGGTGTGAAGGTGTCAACCCCTGGAACTGGATTTACAGACAGCTGTGAGCCGCCATGTGGGCGCTGGGAATTGAACCTGGATCCTGTGGAAGAGCAGTCCATGCTCTTAACCACTGAGCCATCTCTCCAGCCCCAGTAATCATTTTTTCTACTAACGTTTTTTAATTAATTTTTCTCAAGAGTTTTTTTATTCTCCTATAAGATCTCCTATTTCCTATGTTCTAAAATAACCAGATCTTATATCCTAATTTACCAAACTTGGTTTGAATTTTCTTGCTCTTTGCCTTCTCTTTTTCTTTTCTTTTTTTTTTAAGATTTTTTATTATATATACAGTGTTCTGCCTGAATGTATGTCTGCAGACCAGAAGAGGACACCAGATCTCACTACAGATGGTTGTGAGCCAGCATGTGGTTGCTGGGAAGTGAACTCAGGACCTTTGGAAGAGCAGGTAGTACTCTTAACCCCTGAGCCATCTCTCCAGCCCTGCCTTCTCTTTTTCAATTGACAACTTTCACCGAACATATTTTTAGGTGTCTCATTGTATTTTAATTTACAGTACCAACACATTTACTTGTGCCAGTCTTTACTTTAGATACATCTTCTGTTTGTTGCAGGATATTTGATCACACTATGAACCCCAAGATTTTGTTATTTACTGTAAAAAAAAAAACCTGTTTCTAGTTGTGGTATGGCTCAGCCCTAGCACACACCTTTAATACAAGATTTTCCTTCTTAAATAATGTAGACAGGATTAAATGCAAGGTACCAGTTGATAGGAAAAAAAAAAACAGAGAGTAAGAGGGAGTCAGGAAGACAGAGAAAGAAGCAGAGGAAGTAGAAGGGTGTGAAATAAGGTTGGAGGAGTTTTTGTTTGAGACCAAGTAGGAGAAAACTCTCTTTCTGGGATGACAGCAAAGAAGGAAGCAGATGGGCACTTTCTCTGCCTGTCTGAGCTAGCAGGTTTTTACCCCAGCTTCTGGCTCCGAGTCCTTATTATAAAATAGAAGGATGAAGACTTCGTTAAAAACAACAGTGTTCAGCGACTCCCTTCCTGCAGTAAAACACATCAATAGACAGTTACCTACATCTTTCAGCTTATATTTCTTTAAATTGGAACAAGAACTTTAAAACATATACACAGTCCTTCCAACACAGAAGCCTTTGAATTTTATGATTTCCCTATTCTACCAACAATTGTTTATAGGTAGCCTCACCCATGCCAAATCAACTGCATCATGGTGTATGTCTCTGTGAGAGTGTTATATGTGTATGGTATACTCGCAGGTGGGGGGGTGTAGAGGAGGGTGCTGCATGTCTTGCTGAGTGAGTGTCCTGCTCTATCACTCTCCACCTTACTCCCTTGGGGCAGTGTCTCTCACTGGGCCTGGAACTAGTCTGGTGGCCAACAATCTCCATTAGTCTTCCTGTATTTTTTTTGGTTTTTTGAGACAGGGTTTCTCTGTAGCTTTGGAACCTGTCCTGGAAATAGGTCTTATAAACCAGGCTGGCCTCGAACTCACAGAGATCCGCCTGCCTCTGCCTCCCAGGTGCTGGGTGCTGGGATTAAAGGCATGCACCACCACTACCTGGCCAAAAAAAAAAAAAAAAAAAAAAAAGGAAAAAATTGTGTAGTCCAGGCTGAACTACAAACTCCAAATCCTCCTGTCTCTGCCTCCTTCAGCAAATTCTACTGGTCTGTGCCACCAAAACTGGCTAACCATTCACATCTCTTAAGAGGAGTAAGAGGAACTATTCTTTTAGGAAGTTTAGCAGACATACATCAAGCATCCTTCACTCCTGTCTCACAACCTTCTCTACTGGAGTGGAACCACCTACCTACCCCCTTTCCTAAACTCCACTGGAAAATAATGATCTGTGATATCTGAAATACAGAAGCTTCTAAAGGTGCATGTGTTGTGGGAATTCATTCCACCAATAGCTTTTGGGATACAAGCCGTAGGATGTGATCTCTTATAAGGGAGAGGAAAGGTCCCTCTCGCTCCCTTGGGAGGTGGGAGCAGAAGCAAGCTTGGGCAATTGCTCACTTCTCTCTGGGGCAGAGGGGCGGGACAGGGCAGCTTCCACCTTGTTCTGTATTCTGTGAGTCTGTATTTCCCTTTGAATCCCCGTAATAAAGACAATTTGTAACCCTCGCATCGCCTCTCACTTTACCCATGCATTGGCATACCCAATTTCCCTGCCCACAACTGAGACAAAATGCCAGGAAAAGTGAGGGAGAGTCTGGCTACTGCTGAGTTACTCTTGAGCCTCCTGCGAAGGCCAAGGGATTAGCACTCTCAGTGAAGGGATCGTAGGCATATTCCACTATACACAAATTATGATTTTTATATTATTATTTATTATTTATGTTTTAAAGATAGCTTATGGGGGCTGGAGAAATGGCTCAGTGGTTAAAGCACTGACTGCTCTTCCAGAGGACCCAGGTTCAATTCCCAACACCCACGTGGCAGCTCACAACTGTTTGTAGCTCTAATTTTGGGGAACCCAACGCCCATGGCAAAACACTAATGCACATAAAATAAAAAAGTAAATAAATTTTAAAAAAAGATAGCTTCTGAATGAAATTTAAAACGACAACAACCTAGTGATATGTAAACTGTGTGGCAGATGAGCTGGAAAACAAGCAGACATGGTGCTTCCAAGGGTTTTCTCCTCTTTGGCTTTGACTACAAAACAGGCCCTGGGAGTTGGCTGGACTCGCCCAGAAGGTGTGGGGCTCCCGTGCAGCAAGGGCAAACATCATTTTGGTCTGCAAACCTGCCTTAGGCCTCCCGTCTAATTTCCCCAGAGTCATAAGGCCTCAGAACAGACATGGTGCTTCTGGGTTTTGAATGATGAACCTGAACAGCGTCCCAGTTCTGCAGGGAGCAGCGTGTCCTGAGAAGTGATAGAGAAGGGGACCGCAGCAGATGCCAGAGCAGACTGTGACTTGACAGCTGGCCGGGTCACTGCACAGCTCAACAATTTGAAAGAATAACCCACTTCTTGAGATTAATTTTTCATTATTTGGTAAAGCAGAGGTATTACATACAAACTTTAAATTAAAAACTCCTTCAGGTCTGATTTTGTATCCTCAGCGCTCTAGGAAGCCTTTGATTCTCTCTCGGGCATTTTCCTCAAATAGATTGGGTGAATCGATGCTGGGCACGGTGGTGAACGAATCTCTGTGCCTCTGTGTCTCTCTGTCTCTCCTTCCCCACTCCCCCACCTCCAACTTCTCCCTTTACCCTAGAGGAGCTCATATAGCCCTGGCTGTCCTTGCTATATAGCAGAGGCTGGTCTGATCCTTGAACTTCTGATCTTCCTTGCTTCACCTCCCAAGTACTGAGATTTCAGGTACGTGCCCCATGTCCTATGATTTTTGTTTGTTTGTTTGGTTAGTTTTGTTTTTGTTTTTGAGGTGGTGTTTCTCTGTAAAAACAGTCCTGACTATCCTGGAACTCACTCTGTAGACCAGGCTGGCCTCAAACTCACGAAGATCCGCCTGCCTCTGCCTCCAAAAGTGCTGGGATTAAAGGCTTGAGTTGATTTTTAAAAGTGCCTTTCTGCCAGGCGGTGGTGGCTCACACCTTTAATCCCAGTACTCGGGAGGCAGAGGCAGGCGGATCTCTGTGAGTTCGAGGCCAACCTGGTCTACAAGAGCTAGTTCCAGGACAGGCTCCAAAGCCACAGAGAAACCCTGCCTCGAAAAACAAAAAAACAGGGCTGGAGAGATGGCTCAGTGGTTAAGAGCACTGACTGCTCCTCTAGAGGACCCGGGTTCAATTCCCAGCACCCACATGGCAGCTCTCAGCTGTCTGTAACTCCAGTTCAAGAGAATCTGACATCGTTATACCAATGCGCATGAAATAAAGTTAAATAAAGTTTAAAAAAAAAAAAACAAAAAAAGTGCCTTTCCACTTGCAGAGCTCCCATCAGGCATCACTTCAGGGTCTCTGGTCTCTTCTGAGTCTCTTTTTCCTTCAGATACTGACCAGAGTCTGGGCCTGCATTTCCTGATGACCAGGACCTCCTCACTCATTCTCTGAAGCCCTACCTACCCACTTCCCCAACCTTCTGCGATAAAAAAATAAAAGTATTTTTCTTTAGACTTTTTATGCATTTGAAGAAGACCTTATAAACCTTTTTTTCTGAATTACTAACTGAAAACCAGAGGCAGCTCTGTCAATTGATTCATGCCTGAAATCTCAGCACTTAGGAAGCAGATTCAAATGTTCAAGGACAGCTTCAGCCCAGGCTGGCCTCAAACTCACAGCAATCCTCCTGTCTCAGCATCTCCAGTTCTGCATTTATAGCCAATGCCCTTTCCTTGTACTTTATCAGGCTGGAGAGTCTTGGTTGTCATGGGTGTCTATAGTTTATCTGGATTCTAAGTAAGGTTTCTAGAGAGAATTTAAACGATCCTGAGAGTACAGAAAAGTAGCAAGACTGTAAAACTAAGAGCCCTGAACAAGATAGTATTCTTCAAGAAGTGTAGTAATTTACTAACCATGAATTCTCTGTGGACCTCACAGGTGAGTCTGCCATAGTGTCAGCAGGAGGCATTCAGGCTTGGGCATCTCTGGGGTCCATGTCCCACGATGGGTGTGCCCCTGCAATTCTTTGATTGAAGAGAAGTGGCCTTAGAGAGCTTCCAAGAGTATATATAGTCCTATGGCGCATACAGGCTGAAAAAACTGCTAAAGACATGAAACCCAAGGCAAAGCCTATTGAGAAAGTTTGGCCGAGAAGCCTCACACAGCATTAGAGAAGGAATGCACGCAGTCCCCCAAGCTCCTAACCCTAGGAAGAGCAAACCTGGGCCAGGCGCAGTAGGAGTTTGATGGACAGTGCTGCAGGAAAAGACTCTGTCCCCAGGCTGCCCTGTGCATATGTATACATATGCACAAGAAGGGACACAAGAAGGAGTGTGAAACGCTCATCAGCAGGGTTCTGATCTGAGGATTGCCATGGATGTAAGAGGGATGTGTGGGGACAACGGGATTTAAATACTAGGGTGTTATCAGTTAGTGACATCATCACTCCTTCTCCCTGAGCTAGCTCTTTGCTAAGTTACTGATACAGAGAAAACTGCCTTAGCAACCTAGAATGTAAAGGGTCTGTCTGCCCCGCCCCATGCCTTTATTTTTCTTTGGTACTGAGGGGCAAGTCTCTTTAATTTTGCCACTGAGATACACCAACCCCAGTTCCTTTTCCTCTTCTCCTTTCTTCTCTTTAATTTGCTTACTTATTTGTTTGTTTAACTGAGATAGCGTCTCACGAGGTAGCCCAGGCTAGTCTCCATGTCCAGCCTTTAACTTGATTTGCTAGTCTAGAACTCAGAGATCCGCCTGCCTCTGCCTGCCAAGCGCTGGCATTAAAGGCATGTGCCCCCATGCCCAGCTACTGTTTTCTCTTTTTGAGACAGGGCCTTGATAAAGAGCTCAAGCTGACTTTGAACTCACAGCAATCCTCCTGCTTCAACTTCCCAAGCATTGCACCACATCAGTCTTCTTCCTTTCCTTCCTTCCTTCCTTCCTTCCTTCCTTCCTTCCTTCCTTCCTTCCTTCCTGGGCTAGTCTCAGATCCCAGATGCCCCTGCTTCAGCTTCCCAGGTGCTGGGATTACAAGCATGAGCCACCCTGCCTGGCCTCATCTCCTCATTTCTTCTTCTTCTTCTTCTTCTTCTTCTTCTTCTTCTTCTTCTTCTTCTTCTTCTTCTTCTTCTTCTTTTCTTCTTCTTCTCCTCCTCCTTCTCCTCCTCCTCCTCTTCTTCTTCCTCTTCTTCTTCTTTGGTTTCAAGACAGGGTTTCTCTGTAGCTTTGGAGCCTGTCCTAGAACTCACTCTGTCACTCTGTAGATCAGGCTGGCCTCGAACTCACAGAAATCTGCCTGCCGCTGCCTCCCGCATGCTGTCCTTGTCTCATTTCTAAATGTGGAATTTAAATGGAAGCAATGATCAGAATACAATGAACCATACATGGCGACTGATACTACTAAAAGTGGTTGGGTAGTGATTGGTGTAGCACCAGCCAGCTCAGGAATTAAAGTGCGCACTGCAAGGACACCATTGGAACCACAGAAAGGAGTGGGCGGTGGCGGTGCATGCCTTTAATCCCAGCACTCAGGAGAGAAAGACAGGTGGATCTCTGTGAATTCAAGGCCAGTCTGGTTTACAGAGTGCGTTAGCCAGGGCTACACAGAACTGTAGAAGGATGTTTGGCTCCCAATTTCTTCCTTCTTCGGGGAGCAGGGATTCCTAGGGTCTTAGTTACTTTTCTGTTGCTACAATAAGACTCCCCGACAGAAGCAGTCTAGGAATGGAGGGTTTACGTTGGCTCACAGTTCAAGGCTATAGTCTATCACTGTGGTAAAGGGACAGTGGCAGGAGCGTGAGGCAGCTGGTCACATTGCATCTGATGTCAAGAAGCAGAAGTGAAGAGTGCTTGTGTTCAGCTAGCTCTCCCCTTCCTGTACAGGGACCAAGGAAGTCGCTCTTGTTATTTTTCTAGGAGCCTGAAGAATCTCAACTATGCTGTTCTCAGCAGACCAGGTTTTTCCTCGCCTGTTGAGTCACCTGGCAAGAATTTACTGAGCACTCCCCATGGGCTAGGACTTTCCCAGGCACTTGGAGTAGAGAATGGAGGGAATGGGACAAAAATTATATGCCTGGTTCTCTTGACTCGACTAGTCCTTTCAATCACAAAACTTGCCCTGTCTGAATGTCCTGTTTCTGTTTCTCAATTCTGGTTTCTCAATAAGAGAGGGCCCAGTGCTACAACCAGCTGCAAGTTTCAAGAAAAAAATCAGCCCCAGGTGCAGGTGAGGGAAAAGTTGCCATATTTCAGTAGGATAGTGTCTCCACATCTGTGCTCCAGGCTCCCCTCAGCTATGCAGAGATATTTGTGAGATTCCAGGTGGATCCAGAGAGCTCAGTCATCCTGACAGTGGTGTCGTAATAAGGCTGCTAGCTAGTTCCGGCTGCTCAGCCCCGAAATAATCACACAGAAACCATATTATTTGCAATACTGTTTGGCCAATAGCTTAAACGTACTTCTGGCTAACTCATATCTAAAACTAACCCATCTCTATTAATCTGCGTATAGCCACATTGCTGTGGCTTACTGGGTAATGTTCCGTCTGGCGTCTGTCTCCGGAGGGGCTACATGGCTTCTCCCTGACTCCACCTCCTTTCTCTCAGCATTTAGTTTAGTTTCCCCCTCCCCCAGTTCTGTTCCCCTATAGGCCCAAAGCAGTTCCTTTATTAACCAATGATATTCACAACATGCAGAGGGGAATCCCACATCACAGTGGTGACAGAAGGCAAGATTTAAAGTCAGTCTCCGCTGGGGAAACTGACGCAGAAAACGAAGCAGTGTGAGAGCAAAGTCCATCTGAAGAGAGCAGAATGAGAGACACAGCCAAAGTAGGGGAAAGGAAGCCAGAAGTCGCGTCAAGGAAGCAAGTCAGGAAGGTATGTTAGTGAAGATGAAGTCCAGAGAAAGCACAGATGGTGGGGCTGGAGGATCCACTGATCCAGTGACATCATCAGAATCCATCTCTTCATCCCATGTCACCTGCAGTGCCAACCCTGCATGCTTGTCAAGTGATGCAACGGAAACAGACGCCCCCTGCTCCGTCTAAAGACAAGGACCTTCTTAGAAACCTTTACCAAGCCTATGTGTTTACTAAGCTAGTCACACTGGATTTTCTTTCTTTTTTTTCTGCAATGCTGGGAGTAGAATTCAGGACCTCACACATGCTAGGCAAGGGCTCTACCATTAAGCTACCTCCTCAACCCACATCTTAAAGCCCACAGTTCTCAAGTGCAGGCAGTGTTTCCCCAGAGGGACAATTTGCGACATCTAGAAACAGTGTTAGCAGTCCCAGGCTGGAGAAAGTGTTACTGGCATCTAGTGGGTAGATGCTGGAACAGCTGCTGAATGTGGGGAGGCAGACCTTCTCCCCTGATGGAAGGGGTGAGGCCAGAAGAAGCTGCTTATGAGTGGCTAGAGGGGCAGAAAAGAATATGGGAAAATGTCCCTCTCAAAAGCCAGGGAAAATTGGATTGTGGTGGCTCATGGATTGTGGTGGCTCATGCCTTTAAGTCCAGCACTCGGGAGTCAGAAGCAGGAAGATCTCTGAGTTCGAGGCCAGCCTGGTCTACAGAGCGAGGACAGCCAGGGCTACACAGAGAAAACTCGTCTCAAAAAGCAAAACAAAACAAAAAGCCAGAGGAAGATTTTCAGAAGCACACATAAGGTTGACAAATGATTCTGAGAAGTAAATTTATCACTCAGGCTGGGACTGTGTGTCAGTGATAGAGGGCTTGCCTGACGTGCACAGGACCCTGGCTTCAGCTCCCAGCACTGCAGAGGGACAAATACCATCCATTGGATGTATTCAAAGGGCTGCACTTTACCTTTGCCCAAGAAGTTCCAGAAAGACTAAGGTAGATGAATCACGCTCTGACTCCAACATAGGCAGGCCGCTCGGGACCCTTGTCTGGGAAAAGGAGGAAGGCAGCTGAACGGCGAACGGAATGAAGATTGGCTTTAATAATGTGTAGATGTGTTTGTTTGTGGGTATGTGGGGGGGGGAGCGTGAGTGCTCTCGGAGCCCACAAGGCCTCAGACCGTCCTGGAGTTGCAGTTTCAGCCATTTGTCAGCTCCCAGGTGGGATTAGAGGGAGCCCATCTTAGGCCTGCAACCCCCTTCACCCTAGGCATCTCTCCAGCCCAGAACTCATCTTTGAAAGTTGTTGAGATCCAAAAGAGGGAGAACAGGAAAAATGGAGAAGGATGAGAGGAGACGGGCCCCGAGAAGAGCCTTTATATGCCTATAAATCATCTGGGGGTCTTGAACTCATCCAGGATTACACTGAGCATTGATCCTGACTCACTGGGTCTGGAGAAAGAGAACCCAAGAGCCACTGTGCTTTTCTATTGGAAATGGAATCTTGTGGTATTGCTCAGCCTGGTCTTAAACTCAGGGGTTCCACGCATCATCTTGCCTCAATTTACCTCCCAGTCTGGGCCCTCAAGAATGCACCACTACATCCACTTCCACAATTATGTTTATGTCTCTTTGTATGTTATTTGATACAGTATTTTGCTCCTTGGCCGAGGCCTTCAACTCACAACCCCCTGTCTCAACCTCCTGAGAGCTGAGATTGCGGCTATGCACCTCAAGGTCTGGCTCATGGTCTTTTAAATTTTGTTTTCCAGGCAGGGTTTCATGTAACCCAGGCTGGTTTCAAACTGTCTTTAAACTCACTACAGATTTGAAAGCACGGTGGTTTTCCTTCCAAGTGCTGGGATTATTCGAATGAGCCACCATGCCAGCGATACCTGCGCTGTGTTTAATATTACTGCTTTCTTCCTCCTCCTTCCTCTTCTTCTCTGGTTGTAGGACTTGAACTCAAGGGGTTTATGCATTTTAGGCAGGCACTCAACCATTCAGCTAGATCTCTGGCCGTATATTTTTCCTTTATGTCTTAGAATCACGGACCCAAGTTTATCCTCATTATTTATGCCTAATTGGATGAAGCTGAAATCATGGGTCAGCAAACAGTATCCCATAAGCCAAATCCGGCCAAGCATCTGTTCCTTTTGCTTGTTTAACTTTAGTTTTTGTGCCTACAAATTAATAATAGTTTTTATTTATTTTTAATGTAACACATTTGAAGTCATGTGGATAGCTAGGTAATAACCCTGATTGTGCCTATTGACCCACAAAACCTTAACTCACCGCCCATTTTTCCTTGTAAAAAAAAACAAAAAACTTTTCCATTTCCTGATTAGATTGGTGTGATAGCTAAAAATACCCCGAACTTGTTTTCCGCAGGCCTCTCACTAGTACCTGAGTGCGCCTGGAGTCTTTCATTATGTGGACTGTAATAACCAGTTCAGCCATTCAGCATCCTGCACAGAGTTCCCAGGAAACCAGAGGCATAGGGCATCTCCTCCAGAAGGTTTCCTTTGTGGACTTCTTCCCAGTGTTTGTTCGGATTGCTGCTCTAGTCGGGGGTGGGGGGAGGGACAACACAGATTGTAGTTCCAGCACTTAGAAGGTGGAGACAGGACAAGTGCCCTGAGTTCAAGGCCAGCCTGGCTATGTATTTCTAGGACTGCCTAGGCTAGAGAGGGAGACTTAGTCTCAATAAAAGAATGAAATAACAGAAATTGAGCCGGGGAGATGGCTCACTGGGTAAAGTTCTAGTTCTAGTCTTGTAAGCGCGAGGATGCGCTTTCGGATCTCTAGTGCCCACAAACAGCCAAACCAGTCTGGATTCATAAGCCTGATATTTTTATGACAAGATAGGAGACAGAGACTGGGGAATCCCTGGAGGCTTCTGGGCCAGCTAGCCTGGGAGGCAAGGATCAACACCTAAGATCCTCAGACATCCACATGTCACTTTGTATTCACACACGAACATACACACACGAACATATGCATAGTTAAAAAATAAGACTAAGCCGGCCAGTGGTGGCGCACACCTTTAACCCCAGCACTAGGGAGGCAGAGACAGGTGGATCTCTGGGAGTTCCAGGACAGCTAGAGCTACACAGAGAAACCCTGTCTCGAAAAAGGAAAAGAAAGAAAGAAAGAAAGAAAGAAAGAAAGAAAGAAAGAAAGAAAGAAAGAAAGAAAGAAAGAGAGAAAGACTAAATTGCTGCTGTTAAAGTGATGCTAGGTATGCATCCTCTCACTCCGATTCTGTTTGCTGTGGTCTCTGCTTCACATAGGTACAAGATATTGCGCCATTCCCAGTGTTTTGGAACTGAGTTGATGGAAACTGTTCCTAAAATAAGGAGGTTTCTGTAAGGGTTGTAGCAAGCAACAACTAGTGAGATGTTGAGTCAGGGAGGGACTTTGCCATGCATATTTCTGCTTTTGTGGCCTCCATGTCTGGGTCTCTGTGGCTACTAACCTTCAGGAGCTATTGGCTTGTTGCAGCATCAAGAGGGATCATGGGAGAAATGTCTCAGAAATTAAGAGCACCGGATGCTCTTCTAGAAGACCCAGGTTTGATTCTCAGCCCCACATGGTAGCTCACAAGCATGCTAACTCTAGTTCCAGTGGACCCGATGCCGTCTTCTGCCTTTTGAGGGCACCAGACATGCACATACATGCAGGTAAAACACTCATGCACA
Source organism: Ondatra zibethicus (assembly GCA_004026605.1). NCBI lineage: Eukaryota > Metazoa > Chordata > Mammalia > Rodentia > Cricetidae > Ondatra > Ondatra zibethicus. The sequence goes on from PVIU01015579.1 coordinate 31,577, forward strand.
TAAAATAAATAAATCTGAAAGTTTTAATTTAAGAGATTCCAGATAAAATGGCCCTGCATCCCTCCAAATAACAATTTTCTCTGGGAAAGCTTGCTTCTGTGATTGATACTTATTGCCGAGGGAGAGGGAGTGAGGGTGGAGAAGAGTTGGGCGGTATCTGCCAGGGTTTCCTGCACTTACTTTTACTTTTCAAGATACCACACTCCACTCTTTTTTTCCATGATATTTATTGAGCTCTATATTTTTCTATGCTCCCCTCCCAGCCTCTCCCCTCCCCCTTCAAGCCTCCCCCAAGGTCCCCATGCTCCCATTTACTCAGGAGATCATGTCTTTTTATACTTTCTACTTCCCTCGTAGATTATATCTATGTAAGTCTCTCTTAGTGTCTGTATTGTTATCTAAGAACTCTGGGATTGTGGTTTGTAGGCTGGCTTTCTTTGCTTTATGTGTAAAAACCACCTATGAGTGAGTACATGTGATAATTGTCTTTCTGTGTCTGGGTTACCTCACTCAAAATAATGCTTTCTAGTTCCATTCATTTTCCTGCAAAATTCAAGCTGTCGTTATTTTTTTTCTGCTGTATAGTACTCCATTGTGTAAATGGACCACATTTTTTTTTTTTATCCATTCTTCGGTCAAGGGGCATTTAGGTTGTTTCCAGGTTCTGGCTATGACAAACAAAGCTGCTATGAACATAGTTGAGCACATGTCCTTGTGGCACGATTGAGCATCCTTTGGATATATACCCAAAAGTGGTATTATTGAGTCTTGAGGAAGGTTGTTTCCTAATTTTCTGAGAAATCGCCACACTACATCCAAAGCGGTTGTACCAGCTTGCATTCCCACCAACAATGCAGAAGTGTTCCCTTTTCCCCACAACCTCTCCAGCATAAGTTGTCATCAGTGTTTTGATCTTGTCCATTCTTTTTTTTTAAATTTTATTTATTTATTTATTATGTATACAATATTTGTCTGTGTGTATGTCTCCAGGCCAGAAGAGGGCACCAGACCTCATTACAGATGGTTGTGAGCCACCATGTGGTTGCTGGGAATTGAACTCAGGACCTTTAGGAAGAGCAGGCACTGCTCTTACCCACTGAGCCATCTCTCCAGCCCGATCTTGGCCATTCTTACAGGTGTAAGGTAGAATCTCAGAGGTGTTTTGATTTGCATTTCTCTGATGACTAAGGATGTTGAACATTTCCTTAAGTGTCTTTCAGCCATTTTAGATTCCTCTGTTGAGAGTTCTCTGTTTAGGTCTGTGCTCCATTTTTTTTTGATTACGTGATATTTTGGTGTCCAATTTCTTGAGTTCTTTGTATATTTTGGAGGTCAGACCTCTGTCTGATGTGGGATTAGTGAAGATCTTTTCCCATTCTATAGGCTGTTGCTTTGTCTTATTGACTGTGTCCTTTGCTTTACAGAAGCTTTTCAGTTTCAGGAGGTCCCATTTATTAATTGTTTCTCTCAGTGTCTGCGCTGCTGGGGTTCTATTTAGGAAGTGGTTCCCTGTGCCAATGCGTTCAAGTGTACTTCCCACTTTCTCTTCTATAAGGTTCAGTGCGGCTGGCTTTATGTTGAGGTCTTTGATCCATTTGGATTTGAGATTTGTACATGGTGATAGATATGGGTCTGTTTTCATTTTTCTACATGTTGATATCCAGTTATGCCAGCACCACTTGTTGAATATGCTTTCTTTTTTTTTCCATTTGATATTTTTTGCTTCTTTATCAAAGATCAGGTGTTCGAAGATGTGTGGATTGATATCTGGGTCTTCTATTTGGTTCCATTGGTCCTCCTGTCTGTTCTTATGCCAGTACCAGGCTGTTTTCAGTACTGTAGCTCTGTAGTATAGTTTGAAGTCAGGGATTGTGATGCCTCCAGAAGTTCTTTTGTTGCCCAGGATTGTTTTGGCTATCCTTGGTTTTTTGCTTTTCCAAATGAAGTTGAGTGCCTTTCTTTCAAGGTCTTTGAAGAATTTTGTTGGGATTTTGATGGGCATTGCGTTGTAGATTGCTTTCAGTAGGATTGCCATTTTTACTATATTAATTCTGCCTCCCCAAGAGCATGGGAGGTCTTTCCATTTTCTGGTGTCTTCTTTAATTTCTTTCTTCAAAGATTTAAAGTTCTTGTCATACAAGTCTTCCACTTGTTTGGTTAGAGTTACTCCGAGATATTTTATGCCATTTATGGCTATTGTGAAGGGTGTTGATTCTCTCATTTCTTCCTCAGCCCTTTTATCATCTGTGTACAGGAGGACTACTGATTATTTTGAGTTAATCTTTTATCCTGCTACATTGCTGAATCACACTCCACTCTTAGGAACAGGTATAAAATCACATGATGCATAATGACAGGCTGTGAGAACTGCATTATTAGGTGACTCTGTCATGTGACCACTGTGGAACATGTTTGCACACACTTAGAAGGTACGTGTCCATCACTGTATGATTCAGCCTTCCGAAGCAATCCACGGATGAGGCCCAAACCAAAGGATCAGGTGGCTGTGGGTTTCATGAGGCACACTAGTCTTAATAAACATTTTTCTACAAGTAGGAGTACGCAATAAAATAATGATGATGGAAATCACCAAAATAACTTTGCCTAGTCTGTGTGGAGCCCTGGGTTCAATTTCCAACCTGGGAAACAGATTTTAAAGTATACAAACCACATAAACTAGTAACAGTCACTTATTGTCATTATCAGGGATTATTAGAGCACATGCCTGTGCATGTTATGCTTTTATATGATTGGCAGTCCAGCAGGTTTGTTCACGTCAGCATCACTGTGTTGGATGAGCAATGCATACTATACAGGAGTAATGTGACATTAGGACAGGTATAGCATTTAGTCATTGAGAATTTTTCAGCTCGATCACAATCTTACAGAGCCACTACTATACATGGATCTGTCCTTGTATAGAATAGTAGATAGCAAAGATCTATATATGTATTTTGCTTTAGCATTTGCTACTAGGTGGCAATTATCAAGCAAAAATTCTGAACTGGGATACGTCTATGTCTCCTCTTCTCCATCTCTGACTTTATTTGTGTTGATATCAATTTTCCTATGATCATTTCAATCCATTTCATAGAGGGAGAGTCTTTTTCCTCATCTCTACTCAATCCTTAGAGGATAACAAAACTTACTAAAGACATTATAAACTGGGGCTGGTAATGTTTAGTGGCTAAGAACGCTTGTTGCTCTGCCAACAGGCCTAGATTTGGTTCCCAGCACCTACACAGTGGCTCACAACCATCTGTAACTCCAGTTCTAGAAGATCTGATGACCTTTTCCGGCCTCTGTGGGCACTAGGAATACATGCAATGTACAGACATACACACAAACAAAATACTCATACACCTAAGATAAAAATAGATTAAAAAGGTATTATAGAAAGTGTATTTCGAGCTGAGTGGTTATGGTAGTGCATGCCTTGATTGGTTTTGCTAATGACAGGTAAGAAAAAAGGCAAAAACTAAGTAGGATATATTAGCACTTCACCCAAGTAACCCACCATGCTTTTTTTTTTTTTCCTGATTTTGATGATGAATTAAGAAATACTATATCCTGGGGCTGGGATGTAGCTCGAAGGTAGGGTATTTGCTTGACACATGCAAAGCCCTAAACTCAGTCCTTAGCACTGAAAACAATTAAGCAAGCAAAAACCAAAGAAACTCAGACCTGATGGGGCCAGAATCTCAACTACTTGGAATGCTGAGGTTGGAGGAGCACAAGTCGAATGCAAGCCTGGAGTATGTACTCAGTTTTAGCCAGGCTATGCAACATAGCAAGATTCTTCTTCAAAGTTTAAAAGGGGTCAGGGTATTGGCTGATTATATAGGTCAGTGATAGAGTGCTTGCCTAGTGAGGCCCTGGGTTCAATTCCCAACACTATATTTTTTTAATTGAGGACTAAGAATATCAATCATTTGGTAGAATGGTTGCCTAGTTTGTATTGAGCCCTGGGCTTGATTCTCAGTACCCTGGCATAGTAAGACACATCTGTGATGCAAACACTCAGAAGGTAGAGTTGGCACATGGGGAGTTCATGGTCATCTTCAGACTCAGAGGAACTTGGAATCTAGACTGGTATACATAAGCTCTGTTTCAAAAACAAACAAAATCTCTCTACCAATCATAGTATCTACTGTGATTTTTCTGCCTACCCTGCAGTATACAGAACTTAAGTAACTTAAAATTTGCTTTTATCTATTATTAGTGAGAGAGAATGCCACGTCTAGCCTTTGGAAGTCAGATAACTTTCACCTTTGTCCTTCCACCATGGATTCTGTTCTAGGTATGATAATCTGGTTTATGCAGCAATCTCTTTTCCCAGCTGGGTCATCACACACACACACACACACACACACACACACACACGCACGCACGCACGCACTGCACAAATATATAATATATAATGTTGTTTTTAAAAAAAAAAAGATTCCTCACAGTCTTTGGTGACTCCTTTTGGAATCACTTCCTTGCTTTGGGGAGCTTTCAAAAATGCTGCTTGCTTGTTCTTCTAAAACTTGCTTGTTCTTCTAAAACTTCCTTTTTGCCTGGTGGTAGAGGCGCACACCTTTAATCCGGGCACTAGGGAGGCAGAGGCAGGCAGATCTCTGACTTTGAGGTCAGCCTGGTCTCCAGAGCACCAGGACAGCGAAGGCTACACAGAGAAACCTTGCCTCAAAAAAACAAAAAAACAAAAAAAACCCCCCACAAACACAAACAAAACAAAAACCAAAAAATTAGTAAAAGGTTAATTATCTGACTCTTCCCTGGTAGAAGTAGAAGCAGGATAAGCTTCAGATAAGACCTTTCTTCTGATGCTCTAGGAGACCCGAGAAAAACCAGGGTATTACCTTCCAGAAGAGCCAAGCGGGTCCTCAGTGGACCAAGCCGGGGGTGGGTGGTGGGAGAGTGAGAATGTGGGGAATGGGGGGTGGGGGCGCTCGGCAGAAACTCACTCTCCCACAAAAACAACGAAAATATCAATAAATCCTCTAAAATCCACTTCAGAACTTCGGAAGTTCACCAAAGCCAAAGAACAAAATGAAAACTGTCTGACCACGGTTACCCTTTGGTAAGACGGTGATGTATGCTATGCATGTGCGGTGCTGCCAGAGGGGCGTGGCCAGTGGAGGGGGCAGACCCCTCGGGAGCTTGATTAAAAGAAACAGCCTGAACACAGTCAATGTTTTGTTCAACCTGCAGCTCCCTGAAAATTTTCTATTCCTCAGGAGTTGTGACTGTTTGATTTGACTGACAACTCAGATGAACTGAAGAAAAGTGCCCTACTCTGGCTTGACATCTGGTCGGGGGAGGGGCATTAGTGCCAGCAGAAGCAGGGAAATCTTAGAGTTGGAGACCAGCCTGGTCTACATAGTGAGTTTCTATCTAGTGAGACCCTATCTAAAATAAATAAATAAATACAAATCTAAGTGTTGCTTGAACTTGCTTTCAGTTGGGGTTAGCCACTCAGACTGAAGATGAATGCACACTGTGAAACCTGACAACCACGGGCCTTTGGAGGGTCTCAGCACCGAGGCTGAAATGATGGCTCCAGAGTACTGGCTGCTCTTCCAGAAGACCAGGGTTCCATCCCTAGCACACAGGATGGTTCACAACTATAGGTAACTCCAATCCCATGGAGATAGGATGTCCTCTTCTGGTCTCTGGTAGCATTTCATGTTTGTGATGAACAGACATACGTGCAGGCTGGTATACACACAAAGTAATTAAAAATTAAGAGAAAAAGTAAAAGTCTTGGCACATTCCAGAAAGTCTAAATGGTTTTGTGAATGTCCAAAGCTATGCACATGCCCAGAAAAATATTAGGTAACAGAGAAGGTCCCAGCCACTTCCTTCCTGCTAACTGTGAGCTGAGGCTGTCTCATAAACTGTCTCAGGTGTGAAGGTGTGCTCTCTTACAAAAGAAGAGATGACAAAAGCCATTAAGGAACTCTTTTATGGAGCTATTGGCTGGCCGCTAGGTTATATTGATCAGGATGACCCCTATGAACCCACGCTTTCAAATACAAACTAATAACAAACAGAGAACCCAGTTGCTACAGAATTAGTTGAAGGAAATCATCAAACAAATGAGTGCCAAGAAACAAAAACATATCTTGGAAAATATTGTCACATGCACAGGGCCAAGATCAGTGGAGGGAAAATGTCCAAGAGGACCCCAGATTTGGATCCAATAAACTTAAAATCCAAAGACATGTTCCAAAGACATGTAGAGAATATGAAGAAGCCATGGTGAAAGAACTGAAGGAGCACGTGACAGAGTCTCTCTAGACAGATTCACGTATGGTAGCTCCATTTTCTGATCTCTGTGGGCTCCTGCACGCAAGTGGTGCACACATACCACACACACACACACCCCACATACACACCAGACACATGCTTACACACCACACCACACACACATGCTCACACACCACCCCACACCCCCACACCATACACACACCACAAACACATGCTCACATACCACACACACACACACACAGACCACACATGCACGCTCACACACCACACCACACACATGCTCACACACCACACCCACACACACCATACATACACATACACACAACACACACGCAGACACACCACACACACACCACACAAACACACACACTAAATCTAGCTGTGGGTTTTTAAGGAGATTGTGTTGCAGAGACTGTGGAATTCTGGTCCATCTAACCCTGCTCCTGGCATCACTGTTGGCTCTTACTGAGGAAAAGTTTGGTCATAAAGCCACATGTCAGCCATGGCTCCAGAGGCCATGATTTTAGTTATGAGAATTACCCCACTGGGTGATAGTGGCGCACACCTTTAATCCCAGCACTTGGGAGGCAGAGGCTGGTGGATCTCTGTGAGTTCGAGGCCAGCCTGGTCTAAATAGAGAATTCCAGAATAGCCTAGGCTACACAGAGAAACTCTGTCTCAAAAAGAAAAAAGAAAGGAAAAAATACACAAAAATGACCCTAAGAAGGCATGGTTACTGGGATCACAGGCACACGAAAGAATGAAAATGTGAATGACCGACTCAGCTCAGATTGGAATAGAAATAGGGACAAACTCAAAAACCCCAAACAGCAAAAAATCCAAACCAAACCTGGCAAGTTCTCAAGCCCTGAATCCACAAACCTGTTCCCCAATAGCCTGGGAACTCCACTCTCAACAATGTATGGAATGCACCTGTCCCTTATCACCAGAGGAAAATTATCCACCAGGTGCAGGATGGTGCCATGAAGTCTCCAAGGACAACCTGTCCACTGATTGCATAGGAAAAGCTCCTCTAACCACGAGGAAGAAACGTTTTAAAAATACCATTGTCACAATTCACAAAATGAGCTCTCTGACAATCAGATGCAGTGACTGCACCCTTCTGTGTGAGGGGCAGCTGGATCTTCCCGTCAGTACCGTGCTCTTCTCCATGACCAATCCCCTTCCAATTACATCTTAGGCCTTAGAGGGTTTTCTTTTAATCTACTTTCCTGTCTGTCTCCCCCCCCCCGTACTCCCTCTCCTCTTTCTCTCTCTCTCTCTCTCTCTCTCTCTCTCTCTCTCTGTATATGTGTGTGTGTTTCACACAGGGTCTCTCTGCATAGCCTAGATTGGCTTCCAACCTGGGATCACCTGCTTTAGTACTGGGGTTTAGTACCTGTTTTAGATGGGCATGTGCCACCATGCCAATCTTTGAAAGGCCAAAGCTCTTTTCTCTTCTCTTTTAAAGACTTGCTTCATTTTTAATTATGTGTAGGGACTGTGCACACAAGTGCTGGTACCCTTGGAGGTAGATACCCTGGAGCTAGAGTTAGCGTGGTTGTGAGTGGTCACATGAGTATTGGGAACTGAACTCAGGTCCCCTGGGAGAGCAGCATGCATTCTTAAGCAATGAGCACCTAAGGACACAATTCTTTTTGTTTTTTGAGACAAGGTTTCTCTGTGCAGCCAGGGCTGTCGTGGAACTTGCTGTGTAGACCACGCTGGCCTGGAACTAGCAGAGATCAGCCTACCTCTGCCTCCCAGGTGCTGGGATTAAAGGTGTGCACTACCACTGCCTGCCTAAAGGGCACAATTTGTAACTCTTCCCCCAAAGGTTGTTTTTCCATTCCTATCCCCAACCAGAGCAGTCCCACAAGGGAACAAAAACTGTTCCACCAGTGAGCCAGACCTCGCGTAACATGTGTGCCATCACACACACATAATAAACAAACACAAAATACATGTAATTTTTTTTATTTTTCTTTTTTTTGGGGGTGGGTGGGTTGGAGGATGTTTCAAGACAGGGTTTCTCTGAGTAGTCCTATATATCTGTAGACCTGGCTGGCCTCAAACTCACAGGCTTGCCTCTGCGTCCTGAGTGCTGGCATTAAAAGCATGTTCCACCACCCACCCAGCAAATAAATGTAATTTTAAAGGCACAAAGGCAATCATCACCAGGGACAGCCACACAGAGCCACCAAAGGGGGGATGTGCTCTGGGCAGAGGGAAGTTACTTAGATTGGCCGGTGTGTTAGACAAACAGCGATGTCAGTGTATCGACAGTTTCCTGAACACCGAAGAGAAGAGAATGGGAACAGATGTCATTCTACTAATCAAACAATAGGGAACACAGAAGTAAATATATTCTTCTTCGATGACTAAGACAGCCTCAGTCAGCACCTGCTTCCTTGTCTCTCAGGCACACATCAGGTTCACTGAAAGAGAGTCTGGCACAGCGGAAGCAGGGGAAGGGGTTTTCTGGGAAGGTGATCGCAGCGTGAAGGATCACTGAAGTTTCATTATTACCTTGGTGCTGTTAGCAGCAGATGCCTCCTGAGAAACCACTGAAATAGGGACCTCAGAATGGTCCCTCTGAAGGACAGGAAGCTGGGTTCTCACTCGCTCCCATCTCCTTGAATGAGGGTGGCCCTGACTTGCACCTGCCTATGATTTCCCAAGGCTTCCAGGGAGAGTGTTCTTGGACAGAATGTACTAGATACAGGGTACACTTGTGACTGCTGTTGGTACCAGCTGTCTCTGCATAGTCCAGTTTGACCTTAAATTTGTGGCAATCCTCCAGTCTCAGCCTTCTCAGGCTGGTTTTAAGTGTATGAGCTGCCCGACTTAACTTCTTTTGTTGCTGACTTCTGAAATAGTGTTTCATTGAGTCCAGGCTGGCCTCAAATTCGCCAGGTAGATGAGGATGACCTTGAACTCCAGATCTTCCTACTTCTGTCTCCCAAGAACTATTGTGGAATCACACTTTATTCATTTCTCATGACTTTTTAAATTTTCCCATCACAGTTGAAACATTTTCCTGGGTCTGGTGTTGCAAACCTATAATCCCAGTTACTTAGGATTCTGAGGCAGGAGGATCATAAATTCAAGGCCTGTCCTAGCAACTTGGTGAGAAAGCAGGCTGAGCCAGGAGGTGGTGGCGCGCAGGCTGAGCCAGGAGGTGGTGGCGCACGCCTTTAATCCCAGCACTCGGGAGGCAGAGGCAGGTTTATCTCTGTAGCTCGAGACCAGCCTGGTCTACAAGAGCTAGTTCCAGGACAGGCTCCAAAGCCACAGAGAAACCCTGTCTCGAAAAATCAAAAAAAAAAAAAAAAGAAAGAAAGAAAGAAAGAAAGAAAGAAAGAAAGAAAGAAAGAAAAAAGAAAAGAAAGCAGGCTGTGAGCAAGCCATAGGAAGCAAGCCAGTAAGTAACACACACACAAAAGTTCTACGTCAGCTCCTGCCTCCAGGTTCTTGCCCTGTTTGAGTTCCTGCCCTGACTTCCTTCAATGATGGACTACAATGTGGAAGTATCAGCCAAATCAACCCTTTCCTTCTCAGCTTGCTTTTGGCCATGGTGTTTCATCACCGCGATAGAATCCTGACTAAGACACACCTCATGAGTAGCCCAGGGGCAGTGGGCTTGCCGGAGAAGCACAGGGTTCTGTTTTGCTTCCCAGCAAGCAAAATGGAAACAACTTTCTCATTGGGTATCATTATCTACGAAATAGCCTTTTACTTTTCACCTCTTTCATCTCGCTGGGATTTGAACCTAGGACTTCAGGAATAGTCAGCATGGGCTCTACCATTGAGCCACCACAGCCCCACCATATAAGTTCTGAGACCAGTCTATTGTGTTCCTTCTGTAAGCTGAAATTCAAATGTGCAGTTTCTGGAGACAGAACAAGGGAAGAAATGGCGAAGGCTGTACTTGTCCACAGCTACAATCACACAGATAATTCGAAATCTCAGTATTTGATCATTCTTTTCTGTTTACACTCGGAAATGGGGATTTCAGTTTGGCTCTTACATTTCCCATGAGAGGATTTCATCTGTGGGGATGGAAGGATAGTTCAGTGACTGGGAGCTGCTCTTCCAGCCTCACTTGACTTCCCTGAACCCACAAGGTTGCTCACAATGCCTGCAACTCCAGTGCCAGGGGACCTGATCCCCTCTTCTGGCCTGTGCTGGTAACTGCATGTCGGTAGCAAACATACCCTCAAGTACAAAAAACAAACTAAAATAAAAATTAAATCTGCAGGGTGGCAGTGAGACACAAAAACCCTCTCTAAAAAAACAAAACAACAATAACAAGATTTCCAGATACTTTGTAAAGATTTATTTATATCTGTATCACATTTGAAATTCCAGAAGAGGGTGTCAGCTCTCCTGGGATTGGAGTTATGAACAGTTGTGAACCACCATGTGGGTGCTGGGAACCAAAGTTCAGCTTTTTTTTTTTTTTTGACACAGGGTTTCTCTGTAGGTTTTTGGAGTCTGTCTTGAAACTAGCTCTTGTAGACCAGGCTGGCCTCCAACTCACAGAGATCCGCCTGCCTCTGCCTCCCGAGTGCTGCGATTAAAGGCATGTGCCACCACCTCCTGGCCCAAAGTTCAGTCTTATGCAAGAACCGCAAGTGCTCTAACTTCTGAGTCATTTTCAAGTCCCACGGTTGAATTGCTATTTTTTTCCTTTTCAGATAAAGTAAAATTCCCTGGTGAATATGATTAAGGAAGAAGCATATTTATGAAGCCCTTTGGAGTGTGGGGCTTACCACTTTATTAGGGGACCATAATTGCAGAAGGATTTAACCCCACAGCCACCAAAAAAGAGACAATTAATCAGCTACCATGTCTTCTGATTTGTGTGATTGAGCTTCCACCAAGCCTCACTTCTGGGAGATGCACGCACGGCCAGGGCGTCTGACCTCTGCAGGGTGTGTCACATGCTTCTCCTCCTACAGCTCAGTGCAGATGGCTCTAATGACATGGCCAATGTGAACCTTAGCCACCATGCCCTGGGACTTCCCAGAGGCGTGTTGCACACCTGCCTGGAGCCTAGACTAGGAAAAACACTAAACCAGAGGCTTCTGGAAAAGATGGTCTCCAAGGTCCCTAAGGGCAACTCCTGTAAGAAACAGGCTGTATCTGTGCCTGAGTAGGCTGCTTCAAGAAGAGGAACCCTGTCAGCAATTCTTATTTTTTTTTTGTTGATAATAAAGGTTGTGTTTTATGTATACACACACATATATATAGAATAGAAACATCTGCCGAAGTCATGTGTGATCTGTAAGGTTTTGGTATAGAAATTTTCCTGTTGGGACGAATTATTCTGTGTTAATAGAGAACAGCCATATCGATCGCTGTCTTCCCTTTTGGTTTAGCACCTATGTACTTTGCTTTGCTCTATATACTTCCCAAAACTTATTTTGATTTGTTTGAGGTGTGTAGTTGGAGGCTGCTCTGTTTGTTCCCAGCTGCCCAAATAATCACACAGAAACTATATTAATTACAATACTGTTTGGCCAATAGCTTAAGCATATTTCTAGCTAGCTCTTACATCTTAAATTAACCCATTTCTATTAATCTGTGTATTTCCACTAGGTTGTGGCTTTCCGGTGCCAGCATGTTACTCCTTTGGCAGCTACATGGCATCTCCCTGACTCCACCTACTCTCTATATATCTCTGTTCAGATTTTCTGCCTGACTTTACTCTGCTAAACCATTGGCTGAAACAGCATTATTCATCAACCAATAAAGCAACATATATACAGAAGGACATCCCACATCAGAGATGGAGTCTCATGATGCCCAGGCTGACTACTCACTATATAGCTGAAGATAACATTGATCTCCTGCTTCCCCTGCCCCCATCTGCAAGTGCTGGGATTGCAGGTTTCTGCCACCACTACCAGCTAATCCCTGAAATATCCTGCAAGTAAAGCAGCAAACAACACAAATAGCAAAATAAGAATTGGAGGAATGAACTTTTTTCAATGACTCCATAGTTGTTATGTGATGTTTTGATTGCATTCTGCTTTGAATAAGAGGGTTGAGCTGGCAACTAGCTAACCAAAATTAAGCATAGAGGTTTTGGAGGACTGAGGACAGATAAGTGTGATTCTGAAAAGGCTGATTCTGTAATTACATATGTATTAGAAATTATGGCCATCATGGAGATACCTGTACAAATTAAGACTGACAATGCTCCAGCATATGTCTCAAGTAAAATGAAACAGTTTTTTGCATACTACAACATAAAGCATATTACAGGTATACCACACAATCCTATATGACAAACAGTTATATAAAGATCTAATCACACTTTAATAGATATGCTTAATAAGCAGAAGGGGGTAATAAATGCCCCAAGAGATAGATTGCATAATGCTTTTTATTATTATTATTATTATTATTATTATTATTATTATTTTGGTTTTTTGAGACAGGGTTTCTCTGTAGCTTTGGAGCCTGTCCTAGAAGTAGCTCTTGTAGACCAGACTGGCCTTGAACTCACAGCGATCTGCCTACCTCTGCTCCAGAGTGCTGGGATTAAAGGTGTGTGCCACCATAGCCCAGCCCATGCTGGTCTTGAACTCAGAAATCTGCCTACCTCTGCCTTCCAAGTGCTGAGATTAAAGGAATGCACCACCACCACCTGGCACACAATGTTTTATTAACTTTAAACTTTTAAATGCTAATAAAAGAGTGACAGCTGTGGGGAGACATCGGATAGTAGAAAAAACTGCTGAATTAAATCAGCCTGTATACATTAAGGAAGTGTTAACCTCAGAATGGAAACCAGGATATATGTTATGTTGGGGAAGAAGTTTTACTTTTGTTTCCACAGAAGAAGAAAAGCTATGGATACCATCAAAATTGATAAAGATTAGATTTGAACAGGGGAGACCTCTTGATTAGAAGAGGCAATAGTTCACTAAACATTGTGGCCATTCAATCTAATTTTTTTGTGTGTATGATTTTTCAAGACAAGGTTTCTTTTGCCCTGGCTGTCCTGGAACTAGAGACCAGGCTGACCTCGAACTCACAGAGATTCGCCTGCCTCTGCCTCCCAAGCGCTAGGATTAAAGGGGTGCATCACCACCATCCAGCAATCTAAACTAACTTGGACTAACAAATGCCTTTCATTTGATCATGTATAACTTGCCAAAAAGGCAAACTCCCCATAGTTAGGTTTGGGGCAGGGCTTTGTTTTTGTCTTTCTAGGAGAATGAAGGTATCCAGCTAAGGAATCTGAAGACCACTGGATAAATGAGACATCTAAGAAAAAGGATGAATCATCCATAGAAAATGTCCCCCCTCAAAAAGAGTAAATTGGCTTAATGGTATAGCACATTTCCAACAAGATAAAATTTTATAAACTTTCCCAAATGTTTTTTCTGCTGTTCTCTACAGAAATACAAGGAAAAAGATCTTTTTGTAGTCCTTCTTCAACTAAAAATTAAAACTGGCTTCAGAGTTGGTGCATAGCTCTCTCCTCTAAATCCAAACATAGTTGATAAGGAAAATTCAAAATCTCTGTCTCATGTCAGAAGAGCCACCTGGAATGGGACAAAAGAAAAAACAAAATTAAGGGACTATTCCATTGTCACTAATCTCGTAATCCTTTGGTTTTATTTTGACTTTTTAAGAAAAGTTTTAAAACTTTTCTTAAGGTATAAATATTATCTCAAAATTTATAAAATTAACATATATATATTTAAAGTTTCTGTCTTGATATTAATGGTCATATTGAGTTTAACCAATTCTAGAAAAAGGCTTCATCTAGCTTCCTGTACATGATTTCAGGCTTGAGTGTCTATCAGGTAACTAGGTATGGTGATATTTTATTTGTATTCTACAAACAAAACTTGCCTAAAGATCAGAGGGAAGGGCTAGCCATTAGTTAACCATAGATGTCTGGAGTTCTGTACAGACAGACAGGAAGTGACATGGCTGGGCAGAGAGAGGAAGTGATAGAGGCAGGGTGGAAAAAGAAACTTGGACTGTTTTTGGGCTGAAAGTCATAAAGGTAAGATCTCTATTGGCTGGCTGCTCTGCTTCTCTGATCTTTCAGCTTTAACCCCTAATATCTGTCTCCAAGTTTTTATGATTAATATCAACCAGAACTCATACAACAACTAGGAATTAAGTTTTTGTACTCCAAATGTACTTTAAAAATGGTGGTCCTTTAACCTCTCTGAGATCTGCTGTATATGACATTTAAAATGTTTCAGTTTTCTACAGTGAACCCTGACCATTCTTTTGTTTTGTTTTGTTTTGTTTTTTTGTTTTTTTTGTTTTTTGAGACAGGGTTTCTCTGTGGCTTTGGAGCCTGTCCTGGAACTAGCTCTGTAGACCAGGCTGGTCTCCAACTCACAGAGATCCGCCTGCCTCTGCCTCCCAAGTGCTGGGATTAAAGGTGTGCGCCACCACCACCTGGCACCCTGACCATTCTTAAGAGTAACCTTTGAAGTCTCCAAAAGGATGATGGGGTACCACAACAACAATTCCACTTGGACACTATGCTGACAAACACCATCCAAAGATCAGCTTTGGACTATAAACTGCTCAGAACAATTTCAAGGCAGCTAGCTGAGATGATCCAGCCTCATACACATCTCCAGCCAGGATTGCAGATAAGCCCTACACTTTCTCATTATACAGAGACTGGCAACAATACATGTAACTCTCCCGGGACTTGACCATTATCTCAGTTTCTCAGGGTCCCCTAGAGATGCTGTTGTCTTCCACCCCTGCTAGACAGCAAGAAGCAATCTAGAGAATATGATGTCCACATTCCCAAGAGGTGGATGAAATGGGTGTTTTTGGTCATTTATTGGGTTATAGATATTTTTCATCATTTAGGGGGGTTAGTTACAAAGTTGTTATTGGTCATGGTCAGAAAAAAAAGCTAAACAAAGGAGCTATATTCAAGGATCTCTTTCTGAAGGAAAAAAGGAGGATATAGTATACAAATGATAATATAAATGGTATATTGTTGAGTCTACTTCTAAACAACTACTAGTCTCAAATATTTTACATTGGTATGGATTTTTGTAAATTGATACAAATTTAAGATTATTTTTGTTATACTTTATATATGTTTCTATTCTTCTTTAAGGTATTGTACCTCTGCAGCTCATTTTGAAAGGTTATGTAAAGTTTTACTGTTTGAAAGCTATTTAGGATGATAAAATACATACTTATAGTCACCTATAACTATCAAACTTATAATCATGCTAGGCATGCTTTCAAGGTCATACAGAAATATACTTTAGATAGATAGGTGATCTTCAAACATTTGAAAGACCTACAAAATACGGCATTTAAAACGTTTTAATAACAAGGCTTTTCTTGACAGTGAGACACATCTGCTTCTGGTGGCACCAATCTACTTCAAAAAAAGGATAATGGGCATTAAAGAACCTCCATATGGGTGCTGGAGACTCTGTCGCCGAACTCAGGCCACGCTGCTGTGCGCCAGAAGCTGCTCATCGTGCACTAGCGGTCCCAAAAGCTCCAAAGTCCAAGATGGCAGCCCTCAAGGACCAGCTGATTGTGAATCTCCTTAAGGAAGAACAGGTCCCCCAGAACAAGATTACGGTTGTTGGGGTTGGTGCAGTTGGCATGGCTTGTGCCATCAGTATCCTAATGAAGGACTTGGCGGATAAGCTTGCCCTTGTTGATGTCATGGAAGACAAGCTGAAGGGAGAGATGATGGATCTCCAGCATGGCAGCCTTTTCCTCAGAACACCAAAAATTGTCTCTAGCAAAGACTATAGCGTGACTGCAAACTCCAAGCTGGTCATCATCACAGCGGGGGCCCGTCAGCAAGAGGGAGAGAGTCGACTCAATCTGGTCCAGCGAAA
>PVIU01015580.1:0-47731 GCA_004026605.1 Ondatra zibethicus
CCTTAGCCTTCACAACTATCTCATGAGGTTAGCTGTATTATCTTCATTTAAAGACTTAAAACAGAGTTGTGGACAAATAGCGTCACTAGTAAAACCAGGTGGTACTAATAGCCTGACCTCAGTGCCCTGTACCTTTGCTGCTCAGTAGGTGGCACTGTCTCAGCTTTGCTAGTGAGGGTGGCAGGTAAGGTAAACTAGTCTCGGGACTGTCCTGACTTTGCGGGTGCCCTGTTCAGAAAAAGTTTGTCTTCACCATAGCCTGTAACATCAGGGAACTCAAATTCTCCGGTGCTTTGATAAGGGGAAAACTCAGTTCTTTACACTTCCTATTTTGCTAACATTCCTCTTGGGTCGGGATGGGCACTGGGCACATACCTATCTTGGTTGTAAAAAAAAAAAAAAACTAAACCCAAAAGTAATTCCCAAGAATAAAGTTCTGCAGTAAGGTTTCCTGAGTTAAAATCTCAACTCTTATTCATTAGTTGCATAAAACAGTGCTTTGATTCTTATTTCTCACCTATAAATGCAGACACTGTTACTAGGCCAAGAGACTCTAGGGTACTGGAGGCAGTGACTAAAGAAGACTCCAGGGCCC
This sequence comes from Ondatra zibethicus, assembly GCA_004026605.1. Classification (NCBI taxonomy): domain Eukaryota; kingdom Metazoa; phylum Chordata; class Mammalia; order Rodentia; family Cricetidae; genus Ondatra; species Ondatra zibethicus. The sequence goes on from PVIU01015580.1 coordinate 596, forward strand.
CCACACCTGCCAGAGGTCACACATCATACCTGTAGTTTTCCTTCTATGTGGGACCTGTGTAGCATCTTTGCTTCCATCCAGGAATGTATTCTCCAAAGTCAACTATATTCAAAATCAATTTTAGTCCTGTTAATAGGCACACTGTAGAAGGCTCACTGATTTAATAACCCAGGGGAGGTTCTGGAAGAATACAGCTTCCCTCTGCTCAAGACTGCTCGGATCTTGTGAGTGTTAACCTTGGGTATACCTGTACAAAGCTGCACAGAAAAAGTTGCGCACATTTATTTAATCACAGAGTTCTTTTTAATATACTGCACAGCACTAATGTATCATAGAACAGAATTTGGAAAATACTGGCTTAAAGTAATGATGCCAGGCTTAGTGCAACAGAAACATGAGGATTTGTGTAAATCAGCCCCTCCTGCTTTCCACCTGAGGTAGGCTCGGGAAAGAGCAGCAGACATTGGAGTGGATCCATTCTTAAAAGGTTGAAAAGACAGCCTGTCTTTACTCAGAGTCCACTGATTCAAATGGGAATCTCATTCCCAGATTACTTTCACACAGGGAAACAAGAGAGTAACGGGAGCACGAGAAATGCAAGTTGTTGACTTCTTTTCAAGTATGAAAAAATACATGTGTGAGTATCATACATGCAGGAAGTGGAAGCAGAAAAGGACTATTTGGGGGAGAAGATGTGAACCAGCTGGGGAAGAAGGGAAGGACACGATCTCGGGGGATATGAACAAGGGATAATGATGTACATGTATGTGAGTGTATGTGTATATATGTAAATACATATGTATATTACATATACTACCATGTAAGCATGCATACATACACTATATGTAAGCATACTTACCTAAATGCACTACTTACATATATACACATACACTTACATATATATACTTACATATATACACATACACTTACACACATATATGCACATCTACATATCTACATATATGCCTACACATATACACATATACCTACATATATACATATATACTTGTGTGTATGTGTCATAATGAAACCCACTATTTTGTGTCATAACTAAACAAGTTAACAACTAAAACAAACACCTCCACAGAAACATCTAGAATGGTATCTGATAAAATATTTGGGCACCATGGCCCAGCCGAGTTAACACATAAAATTAACCACCACTTTTGCTGAGATATGTGTCTAATTTCTGGCCCATAGAATTATAAGATAACGTATTTGTGCTGTTCCAGGCACTTCATTTGTGGTCATCTGCTACGGCAGTGACAGGAAGCTAACAGCCACTTTCTATCCTTCTATTTTGTCTAAGAATCACCACCAGTCATTTCTGACAGAGGACTTGTTAGCAGTCTCAGTTTCCTCATCACACATCGGGAGCCCTGGACCATACAGCTGCAAGCCTCCCAAATTGTACTAGTGAAAGGTATTTCTCTAAGGTCCTCTTCCTAGCTGAGGCTGGTGTCACATGTCTGTAATCCTAGGTAATCAGCAGGCTGGGGCAAAAGGACCACAAATTCAAGATCACTTAGGTCTACCATGCGAATGAGTTTAAGGTCAGCCGGGGCAACACAGTGAAACCTTGTCTCAAAATAAGAAGTTAAAAAACAAAAAGGTTGAATGTAACTCAGAGTGCTTTTTGTTAGCATGATGCCCTAGGTTTAGCTCCAGTAACATACGCACACAAAAACCAAACCAAACCAAAACACCAGAATTTTGTCCCTGGGTAAAGGAAGAAGTCTATACTCTTGTTTTTTTCAGATTCATAGCTGTTTGTAAACTTCCCCAGGATAAGCAGATTTTTCACAAGGCGGTGGTGTAGGAAGTCACCAGGTGCTGCTTCTGGACTAGTGGGCCCCTTGCTCATTGTCAAGGGCTGGCCCCACCAGAGACAGATTTTTTTTTTATCCAAGATCTTATTTCTCTTGCTGCCTTTGAGAAAGGAACACATGGTAACTTGCTGGCTCCTTCTCACGTGATGCTTCCGGCCACCTCCGTGCCCCTCCTTGTCGCTGCATACCATAGCAGCACCCTGTGCTAAGTGGGTGCAGGCATGGCCACCAACACTGTCTCTGGAACTGGGACATGCCTCCTTCCACTCTGAGCTGTGCCCCTTGGTGAAGGAAGGAGTCTGTATGTTTTTTTTCAAGTTCATAGCTATTAAAATGAATTCCTTTGGATTAGCCTCAGCCTCTCTTTCAGTTGAACGACAATGAGAGCATCATTTTCTCCAGAGAGATACCATTTCAACAGTTTCAAGCACAGTTACGGTCTCACTTCGTGTGCCCAAGCAGACTAAGGCAAGCTGTGTACTAACGACCCAGACTAAGGCAAGCTGTGTACTAACGGCCCAGACTAAGGCAAACTGTGTATTAACGGCCCCTCCCCAAAGTCTGAACTACTTACTCTTATCCATGGTTGCTTTACTCAGTTTTAATCAGTGGTTTTGGAATTAAAAAGATAAAAGGAAATGGAGTAAAGCTAAGATGGCTGCGCTCAGCTGATGCCTGCATCGCGTTTGCTAGCTACACATCTGGAAAGACATCTTTTCTTTCAGGTTCAGTGACTTTAAAATAAACAAAATGATAAATAAACATGGGTTGTTTGAAAAACATCTGCCTCCCAGGGGATGAGAGGCAATATTGTGAGGAGCTGGCCAGATAAGCCTTGATATGAAAAAGATTTGCTTCAGGAGATGCAGGGAGCTAGTTTGTTATCTCTGCTTCCTGTTTTCAGCATGGCTGAAGAAAACAAACCACAGTTATTCTTCAGTAGGAAGGCTTCTCTGAGAACAGGCAACTGTGAAGGAGTCCACTAGGAACACAGGTTTGAGCCAGTTTGCGACTCCTTTGTCGACCTGTGTTCAGCACCATGGACTGCATCTCTGTCAGTGTGAACGTACAAGTTCTGTCTGAACCCAAGTGACGCTGTACCCATTCAGTCCCATGGTTTCAAAACCATCCAGTGGTGTTCACTTGAGATTTCCCAGCCTGGCCCTCTTCCCAGTCATGCAGAACCCTTTATCCCATTACGTATAATTCATCACCCCTGGATATTTAATAGTAACATCAAACAACACAAGAAGGAAACTGCTCCTGCCTCCAGAGCTCCGCTGTCTCAGGAAATGGCAGTTCTGTGTTTGCTCACAGGGAACACCCTGCGGGCATCTTTGTCTCCTTGTTTTTACACCCCACAATGGCCCCTGACTTTCCTCCAAAATCTCTCCCGCTGGGACCACTTCAGGTTATAACCTCCATGGTCAACTAACTCCAAACAACAGTGCTTGCTCCTGAATACCATCTAGACCCCAGTAATGTCTTATTTTAATGCTTCCCTCCACCCAGACAACCACAGTGATAAAGAGTAACAGAGGTGGGTGTGACTGCTTCATCTCCAAGTGATCCTTGGTCCTTCACTATTTCCCACCTAGTACTTCCTACTTTTGTCTCTTTGGTGCTGGCTTCCTTCACATTCTGTGGGCACAACAACTTACTCCAATGTAGGACCTTCAGCTTTCTGGCTTCCTTGGCTTGAAGTGTTTTCACCGTGAACTTGTATATTTACTTCCTCCGCACACCACAACACATCCCTAGACACCCATGAGAGACACCTCTGCATCCCTCACTGCCTTCCATTGCTCACTCAGCATTATTCTTCCTTACCGGACTCAGTATGGGTAAACATTTTAGCCTGTTTCTCCCCTGACATACAAAGTCAACAGAGCTTCCCTTATTTACTTTGGTAAACCGTATTCCTAGAAGCTAGATCAGAACTTATACACAACAGGGGCTCAATAAATTAGTGTCATGCAGCCACCACCACAGTCAAGTTTGGAACATACCACCACCCAGCCAGAAACCTGTGCTGTATTACTCAGCCACCACTTTATTTTCCTCCAGTTTCTGCTCATATGCAACCACTAACCTACTTTCTGTTTCTACATTCTTGTCTACTCTGGACTTGATAAATGAATGGGCTCACCCAATCAGTGATCTGTAACCAACTTCTCTCACTCAGGGTAATGTTTCTTAAAACAGTGTGACATAGTGAGACTACATCAGCATTTCATTGCCTTTTATCAAGGAAAAGTGTCCCATTGTATGGAAGAAACAAAGTTACTTTCCGCTTTGTGTGGTGAAAAGTTCACATGTGGATTTCCAGTTTATTTGTCCCCGAGAAATAGCCATGTGTCATTTGGTTAAGGAGGCTCCATATCATGATGGAGAAGTCCCAGCACTGGTTAGATTGGACGTCCTGAGAGAGCAAATAAAGGACATTTGATTCCCAGGGTTGCCAGCAGCATCTAGTGCCAGGGGGAAGTGAGCAAAGAGCTTCTGTCGCTCGATACCTCAGGCGTTTGAATGTCATAGAAGCACACTTAACTTATCCTGATGAAATTATATCCCATGAAAAAATTAGCATATGTTCGTAATCAAAGAGAAATCAAATGGCTTAGCAAAGGTCACCTAGAAAGCTTTAGCCAGGGACTCAAAATGAGCCTAACAGTGTGGGCATGGGTAAGCATTTCTCAGAGGATCCATGGTAGGCGGGTCCACTTGGGTGTTTGATAACGGTGGTGCAATTATTCCAGAATCAGCAACTGTGACCGTGTTTATTTTGAATGGACTATGCACGAAGACTTGAAGAATTGTATCAGGATAGAGAGAAAAGAAAGAAAGAGCCAGAAACCTCTATCTTCCATGAAAATGGTGGGATCAGGATCTGACTCTAATACACGAACTGACTTTGTAGATTCCACTCCCTATGGAGAGACACCTTGCTCAGCCTAGGCATAGGGTGAGGGGTTTGGTCCTGCCTCATCGAGCTGATGGGACAGACTTAGTTGACTTTCTAGGGGAGGCCTTACCCTCTCTGAGGAGTGGATGGGGGTGGGCTGAGGAGAAGGTTGGGAGAGTGGGAGGAGAGAAGGGAGGGGGAACTGGGATTTGTATGTTAAAAAAATAAAATTTGAAAAAAGAAAAGCATTAAATCACACACTCACACACACACACACACACACACACACACAGAGAGAGAGAGAGAGAGAGAGAGAGAGAGAGAGAGAGAGAGAGAGAGAGAGAAAATAGTGGAGTCATTGGGATTGGTGAGATTGTCCAAAAGAAAAAAGAAATAAGAAAGCTTCAACATGTGACATGAAGTTAAAGAACAGCCTACAGAGACTGAAGAAGTTCCTACCAACACAGAAGAAATCAGTTCTCAACTTCCCATCCCAGAGAGCGCAACTTTTAGGGTGATGGGACCTTAAGGACAATGGTCTTCCATTTAAGACAAGACTATGGAAGATACATGGAAGTATTTTTGCTTTAGGTTGTAGACTGAAAGGGCAAAACTGAAACAAGAACAAAGCAGCCAACTGAAAATGTGCCTTGGTGACAGGCAATAGCAAACCTGACACTGTATTAAATTGCATCCTTGACAAAGAAGCAAATTTGAGAAACAATAACACAACTCATGGAAAAAGGAAATCTCTGAACAGGAGAAAAGTGAGGCCTAGCCTTTGAATACAGATGTCTTGCAGATACTGCTAGTGTTAACAACTGAGACACAGTATGCTCCAAAATCGATTTTATTAATATTTTCATAAAGGAACACTGAACAAACATGCTGAGTTCTACCTGCATATATGTCACCCGACCCTTCAAATCAAGGCAGGTGCAGTTCAAGCCAGTGAGACTAAATGGGAAGGAACCAATATTAGAAACTCCAGAAAGCAGAGATCTGGATGAGAACATAGCTTCTAAGTGAAGTTAGCAAATGCAGCCAGTGTCTTCCTGAGATCTTTACGAGCCGTCTGCTTTAATACTGCCTTTGTATTCTCGCGAGTCACTATTACCGTAATACACAAGACAGGAATGCTTCATCCTAGTTACCGTCTCTAAGAGCAGCATAGTTTTCCATGATGTTGTAAAAAAGGAGTCACGAGAAATTGCCATGTTTTCATTTGTATCCTTGAAGATTGTGACGAAAAAATGGTGAGAAGGGATTTCTAATCAATTTGGTATCTTGATAATGAATAGGTAGCCTTCTAGTTAGAGTTTATATTGCTGCGGCGAAACACCATGACTCAAAACAAGCTGAGGAGCTTACAAAGCTCAGTTCACTCCACTGCTGAGGGACATCAAGGCAGGAGCTTGGGGCAGCGACCTGGATGCAGAAACTGATGCAGAGATGTGGAGGAGTGAAGATTATCAGTTTGCTCCCATGGTTTACTCAGTCTGATTTCTGTCCAGGACAAATGGCATGGTGGCACTGTACATACAGTGGGCTGGGTTCACTCAAATCAATCAAGAAAATGTACGATAGGCTCTCCCACAGATCAGTCTGGTGGAAGTATTTTCTCAATTGAGAAATTGGTCTCTCTTCCAATATGACCCTAGTTTAAGTCAAGTTACGCAGCACAAAAATAAGAACTTTTTTAAAGGAAGGTTTCATAGTTTTCAATATATAAGAAAATATTGCATCTAAAACTGTGACCATTATTGCAAAAGGATAGAATATAATATGAATTCATTTGGAGATGAAGTGGGCAGGTTTTATTCTTAGGAAATTTAATGAAAAACCTTAATGTAGGCACATCTTTATAATATATGAAGTTTCAACAATAAAAATAGTAAATCACAGAACAACTGAATAAGTAAAGAGTAGATTATTAAGGAACAAAACTTGGTGGATTTACATTTCTCTGTAATATTCAGAATTTTAAAAAAATACTTAATAAATGTCCCCGCTATGGAATTGAAATGAGGACCACATGCATGTTCATTTGTTTTACTATTAAGGTCTAAGTTACCCAGTTTGGCCTTGAACTCACTCTGTTGCTCAAGCTGACCTTGATGTTGTAATCCTCCTGCCTCAGCCTCTGTGGAGTTAGTATTAGAGAATGTGCCACAAGGCTCAGTTTTAATTGTCATTTTTAAATATCATGCTGACAGATAAATATCCACAGGTTCTTGACTTCATAACAAATATTTCAGGAGTTACCCTACTGAAAAATTTTATTGGGCATGGACAACTATAATTGGATCATGTATGATACATGTGATATAGTCCTGAAACATCACATTGTCCTGGTTTTATTCTGGTCTCTCTTTAAGTTAATAATTATTTTGGAGATCTAATTTCTCTCCTTTTGTGGAATGGAAGCTGAAGCAAATTCATGTACCTTCAGCTAATTCCTGGGTAAAAAGAAGTCTATCTAAGAAAAATCTGCCATCTTAATTCAAAAGTTAAGTAACCAGGGCTGACTAAAAACTCCAATTTGATTTAAAATTAGACTCCTCTCCTTCCTTTCTAGCTGGGGCTCACCTGCTCCAGAAAGGACGCGAGCACCATAGGGACTGCACAGTCTCCTGCTCTCCTGCCTCCACAACGCATCAGGGCGGTGCTGGAGGAAGAAAGGAGGGGATAGGCTGCTTCTCAGGACTCCCTGGCTCCACCTTGGCTACCTTAATGCTTCTGACTTCCTGAGGTCTGCCATCTTGGCCACTTCCAGTCTGGTCATTGTTTAAAGCAGTGGAAACATGAAATCACAAGGAAATAAATGAAAACTGTTGCTCATTCATCATTCAGTCAAAGGCAGTGTCAAAAATGGTTCAACAAGCATCAACTTTAGAACGGAAGCTATTTCTGTAAAGAAAGAAAAGGAGAACTGAGTGGTGTGTTTCTATAGAGTTCTATGTTAAAAGTACATAGGGCAAAAACTAATATATTTCAAATACAGATAACTCATCTGAGTGCTTCAGCACTTACTTGATTTTTTTATATACTAGATGATTAGCTATTTAGAAAACTGTAAGATTTAGTGCTACTGTAGTAAATATTTGGACGTAGTAACACAATAGCTAACTCCATTTTACATACAAACACAAAACACTTTGGAATTCGAGATAAATATGGGCATTTCTGAGATGCAACTATGATAAAAAATCAGGGCGGTATTGGTTTTGTGTGTTCAAAATTTTCCCAAGATATTTCTCCTTTGAGCATGTCATTCGATATAAAATACTCTTATCAGGTATCCAGGATGGCCGTGCTCAAATATTGGCGTACTGAATTTCACACTGTATCAACTTACATTGCTTGTAAGCACCTTTTCTTTTGCCTGTCCATGTCAACTAGGGCATTGAATTTATTTTCAGGCATTATGAGTGAACGATGATTATTTTGTTTGTGTTTGCCACTGATGAATAGGGAAGAAGAAGCCTGTCTTTGGGGTTGGGGAGAACTGACCTGGGCCATCCTTTGTGCAGGGAGAGGAGAGATTGTTTAGGGGCAGGCAGATGTGACAACAGTGTCTGCAGTGATAAGGTCCTGTTTCCACTCTTTCAGCACCTAGACCTGATGGAAATCGGGGGAAGTGGAGGTGGGGAGATTGGCTCTCAGGGCCTATGGGGTAGCAGTAATCAGCAGAGGGACATGACTGAGGGGACTTTCCTACAACCTCTAGAAATCACAGGATGAGATTAGCCATGTGTGGAGTCAAGGACAGAAAACTGGAGAGCTAGTGGCAGCCGAGGCTGCTCGGGGAGGGAGAATTATTCTTCTTTAACGGTATGAGTGGTAGGTTCCCATTTCTGGTTTATGAGTCACAGCCAGTTGGTACCCACCCCCCCACACACACACAAGGGCCAACTGTAATTGGACATAGTGGACTATGAGAATAAGTGACATAAAGTTAGAGAGTGGAGGTGCTATGGGGGATCGAGGGGAATTAGACTGAAGGGGGTGAGTATGATATTTCATTGTATACATGTATGAAATCCTCAAAGAACAAAATTTATTTTTACTTTTACAAAAAGAGACTATGGCACAAAAAGGCATATATCATTTGAGAACACTGTGTAAACTCTCTTTGGAGTTCCAATGGCCTTTGACCCTGGGGCCCACCTTTCCTTTCCAGTTTCTACTCTGGCTCACCCTCCTGCTGGGTCCTCACAGCATGTGAATCCCTGGCTCCTTTGCCCACTGATGAATTGCAAAAATCTCCTGTTCTTTGCTGTGCAGGACAAAGCTCAGCTTGTTTCTGCCTCCTTAGCAATGGAGACATTGTTTGCTTCTGAAGACAACCTTACATCACAGATTCCTGGAGGGCATCCCACCTGTGGAAAGTTGCTTGACCCCACACACCTAGAATGATAATGCTTGCAAACTTTTGGGGGATTACTTTATGAGAATGTAAAGCAATCCTTTTAAAGAAGCCATATTTATTTATTTACTTAGTTACTTATTTAATTATCTGTCTGTCTATCTATCTATCTATCTATCTATCTATCTATCTATCTATCTATCTATCTATCTATCTATCTATCTATCTATCTGAGACAGGGTTTCTCTGTGTAGCCCTGGCTGTCCTGGAACTTACTTTGTTGTAAACCACACTGGCCTAGAACTCGGAGATCTGCCTGTCTCTGCCTCCCAAGTACTGGGATTAAATATGACCCTATGAGAGGTCATATTTCTGGGTAGAAGAACTCTATGGAGATATAAAGTCAGTCCTTCCTAAATCCAAATGTAGATCAAAATAAGATCCAAAGGAAGCAAGTGTTTAATACCCCCTCAAAAAAAAGGTAGGTTATAATTAATCTGGATAGTTACAGGACCTTGAAGTAGAAGTAGACCATTATAATGCAAAGGCAAAGAAAAAAACAATACAACTCACAAGAAAATAGTTGACTAAAGTCATCATCACTGTATTTAGGGGAAATCAGAATAAACGGCTAAAGAGATACACTTTAGGATAGTATGCACTTATATCTTAATTGAAAATGCATAAAAATACAAAGGATTCAGAAAGTTCTATGTGCAAACAATACTATTTGGGTAATTAATCCAAGAAGAGAGTCTAATGGTTAATAATTATAAAACATCAAGCTAAACAAATCTAAATTTTTAAGAAATGAGTTTTTCTTTTACCTTTTTAATTAGCATGAAATTAAAAAAATGTGTAACACACTGATAGGTGAAATAGCTGCTCCACTGCATCAATGGGACAAACATAAATATAATTCATAAAGACACTGAACACATTAGCTATCTCTGATTTATAATTCTGTCTTCAGGAATTTATTCCAAGGAAGCAAAACTAAAATTTACACACACTTATTACTTGTAATGGTATTTATAAGATCAACATTTTGAAAAAAAGAATCTCATATGCCCAGTTGCCCAGTAGTAAGGCACATTTGCTCCATGGAAAATTATTTAGTTATTTTTAAACGATATTTAAAGTCATAGTTTAATAGCATAGAAATGATTATGATAAGAAATATTTTAAAAAGAATACAAGTATTATACCACTTCTAACTTGATCAATGTCGAGGGAAAAATGTTAAAATACAATGCTATCACTGTGCATGGACCAGAGCAATTGCAATTAACTGGACTCAATCCAAGTGTCATCGATGATGAAGGTGTGGTTTGGCGAGAGCCCTCACATGAGTTATGGGAATATAAGCTGGTCCAGCAACATGACTTGACTCTATTTAATGAAACTGAAGATGGGATTACTCAATAGTGCAGTTGTTCCATGCATAGGAATAGAAGGCACAGAAACTCCTGCACATGAGAACTGGCATGCAAGAATATGAAGAATGCCTACAGCAGCCGTGTCTGGAACAGCCTTAAATGGCGAGTGTCTCTCACTAGTAGCAAGGACAAACTGTGGATAACTTATGTGAGAGCCAGAGCAAGTGAAAGGAACAGAACAGCAAACATCACAACAGAATGTTGAGTGAAGGAAGCAAAACAGAACAATATGTGCTTATGGTTCTTGTGTTCAAACTTAGAAAAGAAACCAAACCATCTGGTTTAGAGTTCTACACACGAGTGGTAAGACTAAAAAGTAATGCAGAGACTTGCCTGTTTGAGCAGGTTCATAAAGCAGCTATCGTCACCTCCGACTGGATGAAGTTGTAATTGGGCAGAGAGTGGAGGCCAGGGAGCTCCATTACATCAAGAACTGTTTGTTTTCATACCGGGCATGGTGGTGCACGCCTTTAATCCCAGCACTCAGGAGGCAGAGGTTGGTTGGTCTCTGTGAGTTAGAAGCCAGCCTGGGCCATATTAGTGAGCCCCTGTCCCAGAGAGAGAGAAAAAGAAAGAGAAAGAGACAGAAACAGAGAGACAGAGAGATGAAGATACAGAAAGAGGTCTTTGCTTTCCTGGATATGATTTCAATAATGTTGAAACTGTGTGATTAAATTTTTGTGTATCAAGATTTGTCTGTTATATTATAAGCTTGAATTGCAACCCTCATGTGGCCCCAATCTCTACCACTCAGCCTGGGACAGTGCTTGGAGAAAGTTACTGAAGATACCATCGCTGGGACAGCATGAAGCTGCCCTGTGGTGTGAGGAGCCTATTGCAGCCTGTGTAGCATTCTTTATGAAGATACAGATAATGCCATGTGGTGACAGGGGAAGGCAGACACAACACTTCTACAAGCAAAGGGCCACCAAGGCTCACCAGCCATCGTCATCACTGAGATGGCTTCTCTTTCAGAGCCTCCAGAGGCAATGACCCTGCAGACACCTTGATGTCAGACTGTTGTCTCATTGCTCAGGAAGAGTTACTCCCCCTTTTTAAGTTTTATTATGGAAGTTGCCGAAAACTAATACATTGTACCTTTTTGTTAAAAAGTAATTGTAAAAGTTCCCCAATGTTGCCCTTCTGAGCTCTAATTTTTTGGAGAAATCAAAAGAACCTAAAACAAAAACGTATTATATATTCTTTTGGAAAGTTCTTGCTGGAGACACAATTGAAGTTTAAAAATGGAAAGTTCCAGCTCAGAAAAGGTGACTCTGCCATGAATTCAGTTATCTGAAGAGGTCAAAGGTTAAGAGTAAATGTCCAAGTCCTTTAAAAACAAAGGCAGTGGTTCACTCTGAGTTGGCCTGTGAAAATTTCATCCTGAGTCTTCGATTCCTTTTCTTACTGGAGATTCTCCAGCAGCTGAAGTGACCCTGCACACGACTCCCAGGAAGACATCTGTAGCTATTTCATTTCACTCAAGAGCAGATATCTGACAAGAGAGAAGACCTCACCTAGAACCCTTCCAAGTCAGAATACTGATGACCACAGGCCCAGTGAAGATGGCCTTGATTCCAGCCCTGCTTCCTGCAAGCCAGAAGAGCCCAGTGTCTGCCCAGCCACACACTTGCAGAAACCTCACTGGAGAGTTGATTCCTTAACCACACACCGAGAATGCCTGTGGGAGAATTCCCTTCATAAATATGTTCTGAACAACCAGGGGATACTGGAAATAAAGCCAAGAAGGAACTATTCATGTGGGAAAACTATTTTTAAATTTATAAAATGCAATGGTGTTTCTACTACACTGGGTTTTCATATAGCAAACAATATAAAGTTTCCTGCAGAAAAATAATAATGAGGTAGAATAGAATTATAATAAGGGATTTTTTTTCCAATCCGGTCTGTCTACTTGCAGATTTCTGCTCCCAAGCTCACTAGCTTGGTGTGGTTTGTGCAGAATGTTAACCCAAGGATGACTTCCTCCGACTATGAAGCCAGGGTGAAGAGTGCATCTACTGCAGAGCTTCGGGGGAGCCGTGAGGCAGGGCATGAAACACATTTAGCTTACAATGCTGCACGTGGTTCAGCTCCAAGTCAATCCTAGTTCTAGCAATAACACCATCAATAATAACAATATCAGTCTCTTCAGACTTATATTTGAAGTACCTACGAAAATTTCCAGTAGAATTATTTATGATGCTGGCCCTTAGGGTCATTTGGTCTACCTTTTTAAATTAGCCAAAAAAGGGAATTTCTAGTTTCTCAGGTTAGTCATTCTAATAACGTTTCTTATCAGAAAAATAAAATTCCAACTGGTTTCTTGGGTTGCATGAAGTCATTTCTAAGGTGCGGTCCAAGCACAAACATTTATCTGTCAAACGCTTTTGTTAGCCATTGTCCAGGTTTTGTCTCTTTTGGTGACTATTTCTATAATGCCAGCTTCTACACTTCTCAGTGCAAACTGTGACCTTTACCTCTTTTGGTGCTAAAGATTGTGTATGTGCGTGTGTGTGTGTGTGTGTTTATTACATTCCAAAGACATAGCTCCCGAACTTCAGCTTAACTACTGGGAAAGTTTCATGTCACCATAGTCTGTTTGCACAAAACTTCAGATCTACCTGCTTTGAAATAGAAGGAAGGCACTATTTTGTAAAACACTTAAAATAGTTTTTAGGTACTGGAGAGACGGTTCAGTAATTAAGAACACTTGCTGCTTTTGCAGAGGACATAGGTTCAGCACCCAGAACCCACCTTGGAAGACTCACAACCACATGTAACTCCAGTTCAAGGGCCTTCTGCATGAGTGTGGTGCACACAGAAGCAAGGGAGCACATACACCCATAAGTAAAAATTTAAATTAAAAATCTCACAAATTTTAAAGCCTGTGCCATGAGATACAGTTTTTAAAAATATAGCCTTTATTTTTAAATTCTAATTTATATTTGTTTATATCTTATTGTTTGTGTGTATGTAATTGTTTGCGTGTGTAATATGTACATGAACTCATATGACCGTTGTGGAAGCTGGACCGACCATGTGGGTCTCCGACATCTGAGTCAGACTTTGGTGGCAAAGCTCCTTTTCCTCTTTTCAACATCTAACTTAAAAACTTCAAAAAGAAATTATGTATTTAACAGTGTTGGGCACTATAACGATATAAAATATTTTGTGATAGACATCACTTACTTCCAAATCCACCTGGGAATGAAGAGTTGGAGTCCAGCAGTGCTTGTCCAGACTTTGGAAAAGATCGTTAGCTCCTTTTCTGGGGTACATTTGTCGTCAGGGAGTGGCAGCCTTGGCATAAGGGATGACTTACACTAGGGCCATCTTGGCCCTTGATGGCTGGGCCGGAGTCATGCATGGCTGGCAGAGGTTAAAGAGAATCCCTGAGAAACAGTCTTGCTCATACATATGAAATAACAATAAACATAGACGCATGTTTAAATAGCTGTCTGCTGTCATTTCACCTTACAGGTGCAAACGTGAACATGAAAACCAACAACCAGGATGAGGAGACCCCCTTGCACACAGCTGCCCACTTCGGCCTGTCTGAGCTGGTGGCCTTCTATGTGGAGAACGGGGCCATCGTAGACAGCATGAACGCCCACATGGAGACCCCGCTGGCCATCGCCACATACTGGGCCCTGCGCTTCAAGGAGCAGGAGTACAGCAGGGAACACCACCTCATCTGCCGCATGCTACTGGACAACAACGCTGAGGTCAACGCCCGCGACGACGACTTCAAGTCCCCTCTGCACAAGGCTGCCTGGAATTGCGACCACGTGCTCATGCACATGATGCTGGAGGCAGGCGCTGAGGCCAATCTCATGGACATCAACGGCTGCGCAGCCATCCAGTACGTGCTGAAGGTCACCTCTGTGCGCCCTGCTGCACAGCCTGAGCTCTGCTATCAGCTGCTGCTGAACTACGGGGCTGCACGGATCTACCCTCCACAGTTCCACAAGGTGAGGCTGCAGCTCGGGTCTAGGTCAAACAGAGGTGTACCCTCCAATCTTCAGGAGATTCCAGCTTGTTCAAGATGAGTCTTGAACAGCCATGTCTGACCTCTATAAGAACTCCCCATCCTCCTCTACGCTTTTTTTTTTTTTTTAATTTGGGCAGGAGCTAGAAAGTCAGCCCGTGCGGGACAGGCAATTGTTTCTACTCAATGACTGGTCTAAAGACTACATAACCTGCTATGGAATAAGTTAGCTTACAGCCAGCAAAGATTCACACAGTCTTCCAATTTGACAAAAGCTAACAATAATGTCAGCTAACACATAGGGACCACTAATGACTTGTAATGAGTTCAGTAGATTGTTATAAACATTTTGTATTTGCTGAATTGATTCTTTCAATAATTCTATAAGGGATGCATTGTCTCTGATATGCAGCAGAGGAAACTGAGGTGTCCAGTCACGTCTGAGCTCCTGCAGTGGTGGGTTTAGGACCTGACCTTAGATAATTTGATTCAAAGATTTATTCACATAATATCATACAGCATGACCTCTTCTCTGAACAATGCTAATTAATAACCTCTAATGGTCTGGCAGGGACTAGATGCTAATGATGTTGATATGACCAAGACAAGGTACCTACTCAAGCAGCTTAGAGTCTATTGGGAAAGAAAAGCACACACACAGAGGTCATTTTAATATGCGCAGTTCATGATAAAGTAGAAGAATGCAGGAGATGCCAGCATCAGGTTAATGATGATCTTTAGTTTTGTAGTTAAAATGAATTTAACCTTTAAAATAAACCAGAAGGCACTGCAATTCTAAAACTTTAATTTAAAGAAGCCAAAAAATTTGAGCCCATCTAACTAGGGTGGAGCCACCACCTCCCATACATATATAACTTTAGGGCATCCTGCCTAAGTGTTTGGTCTCATTTTGGTAAAAGTTCAGGGACTCACCTATGGTCCAGCAATGCGAGGACCCCTTAGGGGGAAAGTTCTTAAGATAGGAACACAGTCAGAAGTGCTAGTGTGCACGGATGGTTGGTTCAGCACTGGAGAGGTATAGGCCGGAGGCAAGCCTGGGTCATACAGTAAGACCTTGTATCACAAATTGAAAGAAAAAAAAAAACCCTAAGAACTAAACAAACAAAAAAGAAAAATAAAATAATAAAAATCATTTAAGAGGAGTGAATTCAATGAAGAAAAATTGCAGATAGTCCAAAGAGCATTCAGTTATTGAGATAAGTCATGGTGAGGTCAGTCCTGCTGAACACAGTAGGACTTTATACCTGGTTGTCAGGGTTTTAATTGAGGATTATTTTTCTTCCTTTAAACTTATGTATAAAGCAGAGGGCACCCCCCATACTTGCTAGCATTTCCATGGTTAATACGAAACGTGACGGTCATGTGTTGCATTCCCACTGAAGTCTGATCAGGATCCGAGTGCGTTGAGAGCTCTGCCCAAGGCCTTGTCCGCTGTGTATCGCACAGTTAAACCCATGAAATCAGCAGATGCTTGCTCCAGCGCTCCAGATTTCAGATGAAATTAGAGTCTGGTCCCAGCTGTCGGCTTCTATGATGGCTGAGCACACAGCAACCTTTCACCTAGGTATCTGCTTCTGAAATTCTTCCTCTATCATTGTTATAATTACCCAAGACAACCCCCCACCTGTAATGTATCACCTTTACGTTGTCGTACTAGGCTATACCAAGGGCTGCTCTGTCTTTCCAAACCAAGTTTATATTTATCTCAGATTTTCACTAGTAATGATACTTTTCTCAGGATACCTGTTAAATATATCTAAAAGGCCAAGAATCTGTTGGCACTTAACTGTTACTTTTTTTTTTTTGTAATTTAGCCAGGTGTTGGGGGCACACCTTTAATCCCAGCACTTGGGAGGCAGAGGCAGGTGGATCTCTGTGAGTTTCAGGCCAGCCTGTCTACAGAGCGAGTTCCCGTACAGGTTCCAAAAAGCTACAGAGAAACCTTGTCCAGAAAAGCCAAACAAAAACAAAACCAAAACCAAAAAACAACACCCCCCCAAATACCAAAAAACCCCCAAAACAAACACATTTTTTTGAAATTTCTCCTTTCTTGCTTTTCTTTTTTATTTTTACTTTGTCATCTATTGCTTATCTATTTTAGATTTAGACACTCTGTTCATAACAGGGACAAAATATCTGTAAAAAAGAAATTTGAAATCAGATTTTGGTCTTGCTACTTCAATAACGGAGTGATTGAATAAATTGCGAGCTTCCTAAGTCTCAGTTTCCACGTCTGTGAAGTGGGTATTCTTGGCTTAAATTCTTTGGCAACACATGAACTGTATGTGAACACAGTCCTTTATCAGGAGGAGATCTACACCTGCTCATAGTGCACCATGCGTGTACTTAGAAGATGCGACATTTCTTACTCTTTTTCTTGAGGGGCTTTCAGTCCTGGCAGACTGGCACCCATTTCTGACCCTCACTGTCTCTCTGTCTCCATAACCATCTCCTGTATGGTTCCTCCTCGTACCCACTCACACCTTACTGAGTTCTTATTACTTAGAGTGGAGTACTAGACCAAGTACACTGTGTCTTCAGCACAGCTCACTTCAGAAAGTAGACTCTGGTGGGCTGAGGAACAATCAAGAACACTTGTTGCTCTTGTGGAGGACCCAGGTTCAGTTCCCATCACCCATGTTGGGTGACTCCCAGTAGCCTGTAACTTAGCTCCTTGGTACACATACGCACATGCTCACTAAAATGAATATAGTACAATTAAAAAAGTTTATTCACTCTATTTATGTCTTCACACCACTTGCTAGCATGGACAAGGCTGGAGGGGATATAGGTGATAAAGGTACCAGAGCAGTGTGCTGTTTCACTCTGTCAGTCAGTAATAAGTCTCCTCATAGGTTTTTTTTTTTTTTGAAAATTGCATGAGATATTTGAATAATGGTTGGCATGGCTCCTGGTGTATGGTAGCCTTTAGCAAAGAATGTTATGGGTCTTAACATAGCATCAAACATCTTTGAGCACTAAATCATTGCTGTGGCTCTGCTAGATTGACAGGGCATTTGCAGCTCAGGGATGGGTGCTGCTGGGACAGTGCTCGGAGCCCAAATGCTGAGCTCACCCCAAAAGCTCACTGCTCAATGAGCGAACGTCGCAGGTCTCTCATAATTTAAGACTGCCCCTCCTCACTCCCTTCTTGATGCTAAACTAGTGAGAATAGACATTCAAAGTACTTCTGTTTTGCTGTAAGAATCTTGGGAGTTTGTGGAGGTCCGAAGTCTTTCCCACATAGACAGTCGGTTCTCTGCTATTAGAAACAGAGGTCTAGTGGTGCCCAGCACAGTGTCTACTTGGCCATGTACTTGTGGTACTATTTTTGAACACCTTCCTCCAACTTTCCTATTTGAATCGTGCAGGTAGTAGCATGAATTATTCAGCAGCATTTAAGCAGAGTGGCGGTGGCCTGCCCACCAGTCTGGTGAGAGTGTTCAGCCAGTTTCCCTGTCCTCCTCTTCCTTGTCCTGTGTGCCTTTGCTAGCACTGGCCTGGCTTGGTGGCTCCTCCAGTCTTTGCAATAAGTACACAGTCTTGTGTAATGGAATGCTGGCCACACCACCAATGTTTTCTACTTGGTTTTCTTTGCTCCTCTAGGAGATTTAACGTAGACCTGGCTGCTATTGTCAACCATTTTGTTGTTACCCTTCAGATGTGTGTATGAACAGCAAAGTGGAAGAAAAACTATTCAATTTACTATGCAGATGCCTGAAAGTGATTTAGAACACTACTCCACAGCCCGACTCTCCTAAGAGAAAGTCATCTTTATGACAGGCAAATGACTGACTCATTTATCCAGAAGATAAAGTGATTTGTTCTCTCCTGGATGGGGAATTCAGTTTCCTTATTTACAAGGAGCAAGGTCACAGCTGCAGATGCTGTCTTCCTGATGCAAAGTGGATGGGGAGAGGGTGCATTTCACCGAGAGCCACTGTATAAATTATATAAGCGAGATGGTGGGGGTGGGAGAGATAGGGTCTGCGATTGCTTTCCAGGGTACAAAAGGACATTTGATTTTTTTGCTCCTCTAACATAATTCAAAAGGAAGCGACACCCCAGGGAGCAGAAATTGAGATTTCTTGTAGGACAAGAAAGACATTTTTCCCCCTAGGGAAGGGAAAGATAATGTGAGGATTTGGGGGAGGTAAGGGTGATTTCTGCCACTGAACAATGTTGTGTGTGAAGGCCATTGCTCAAGATTCCCTTGATAGTAAGTGGATTTTTGTGTGTACAATAATACAGCACCATACAAGATTCAAGGCAGCTTTAGGATAATTTCTTACTGAAGTACCTTACAAGTGGCATCTGAAAAAGTTGGGGACCATCTTTAATCTGTGTGTGTGCATGTGTGTGCATGTGTGTTTCTGTGTGTGTTTGTGAAAACACTATATAATACTATTCAGGCATGAATTTATTGTCTCATTGATATCTAGACTTAGGAAAACATTTTTCCGATTGAGCCATGGCACATGCTGATGTCTACGGTCTAGAAGCTGTAGCTTATTTCAGGCTACATGTGACAATTGGGAGAGACAAATGTAATAGACGTGGTGACCTTCTAGCCTGCTTCTCCTTTCTGTACTTGCACAATGGCTCTACTCATTCTCACAGTATCTGCTTATTCCCGAACTCACCAGAGCTGGATTTCATCACAAGCTATTTAGCAGAGAAATTTCAAGTTCCATTGTCTCATGTTTTCATGAGGCAAGTTCTGGTAAAATACTGCCTTCGCCGCAGCCTGTGTTTTCCACTTTGCTATTCTGTTCAGTCGAATGAGAGATGGAGGAGACTGAGTTGGCTTACTGAACCTCAGACCTAGAGAACATAAGAGATCTTTGTTCGTCAGGGTAGCAAGACCCCAGAAACAAGCTCAGCTCCCAGAGAAAGACCTGCAGTCAGAGGGCAGAAAACTCATTTCAGAGAGCAGTTTCAGAATCTCTATGTGGCCGATAGTTTAACAGTGTGTGTAATGAGCTTTCCACAGGGAAGATGGCTTTCTGATCTCCAATTGTTGGTCATTCTCATCTTACTTTTAATGCATTCTTTATTCGTAAGAGAATGTTACTTATGGGACCACTAAAACCCTGAATGCTACAGCATGGAAGGTCTCAAAGGCGAGGATGTGTCATCCCTTCCATCCACCATCCTCAGTTATCCCACAAGATCTGCTTCACACCTTTTTCAATTCACCTAAAATAGTGGAAGAACTTTGGTGGGCACAGAAACTTCTGTGGAGGGTTGTGTGTGTGTGTGTGTGTGTGTGTGTGTGTGCTGTGGTGTGTTAGGGGTAAGGATTCAACATGGAGACGAGTCTTGGCAAAAGAAATGGGCATTACAAATTGTGGCATCTGTAGAACTCACACAGATATCCCTACGTACAGCAGAGACCAGCCGAGAAGGCTCCATGGGAGGCTATGCTGACACTAATGGAGAGCTTCCCTTCCTCTCACCCTGCCTCAGCCAACCTGCAGAGAGGTGATGCATTACTGCACACATACGTGCATACACACATACTTACACATACACACATGTAAGTGGAGACTGTTCATTCATTCCCGGCCTCTTAGACCTGAAATAATTACACAGAAACTATATTATTTGCAATACTGTTTGGCCAATAGCTTAAGTGTATTTTCAGTTAGCTCTTATATCCTAAACTAACCCATCTCCATTACTGTGCATTACCAGCCAGAACCTGGAAACAACCTAAATGCCCCTCAACCAAAGAATGGATAAGGATAAAGTAGTATATTTACACAATTGAGTACTATACAGCAGAGAAAAAAAATGACATCTTGAAATTTGCAGGCAAATGGATGGAGCTAGAAAACATCATTTTGAGTGAGGTAACCCAGACCCAGAAAGATGATTATCGTACTTACTCACTCATAAGTGGTTTTTAAACATAAAGCAAAGAAAACCAGCCTACAAATCACAATCCCAGAGAACACGGACAATAATGAGGACCCTAAGAGAGACATGCATAGCTCTAATCTACATGGGAAGTAGAAAAATACAAGATTTCCTGAGTAAACTGGGAGCATAGGGACCATGGGAGAGCGCTGAAGGGGAGGGGAGCAGAGAAAAATGTAGAGCTCAATAAAATCAAGTAAAAATAATCATAACTAACATTAAAAAATCTGTGCATCACCAAGAGGTCGTGGTCTACCAGCAAAGTTTTGGCTGACCCCAACAGAGGTGTCTGTCTCCTTTGGCAGCTACATGGCTTCTCACTGACTTTGCCTACTTTCTCTATAGATCTCTTTCAGTTAAGCCATTGGCCAAAAGCAGCCCTTTTGTTAACCAATAGCAATGAAACATATTCACAGCATACATCACCTCCCACATCTCTCTCTCTCTCTCTCTCTCTCTCTCTCTCTCTCTCTCTCTCTCTCACACACACACACACACACACACACACACACACATACACACACACACACAGATGTGGTGCACAAAGTGCCACAGACCTTTCTACTGTCCAAGACATCTGCTTCTCCATGAGATCTGAACTGACTGGCTCCTGTCCATACAGCTCTCTGGCGTGGAATTAATGCAGTTCTTATATTTAACTTTTTTCCAATTCTATCTTTAATTTTCCATCGTTGGTGTATGTGTGGGGTGCGGTACACTGAGTATCCCAGGTTGGCCTTGGACCCTAATCCTGCTTCAGCCTCCTTGGAATGGTGATTTTAGGCGTGTCCTGGTTTGTGGGAATTTGAATCATATGTACAAACACCCTCTGTTGTCTCTGCAGGTGATCCAGGCTTGCCACTCTTGTCCCAAAGCCATTGAAGTTGTGGTCAATGCCTACGAGCACATCAGGTGGAATATGAAGTGGAGAAGAGCCATTCCCGACGATGCCCTGGAGGTAAATAACTTACTCCTGAGAGCTGCCAGACCTCCGTTTCAGCACACAGCCTTCTAATTTAAAACATTGCTTTGGAGAGTGCTTTCCAACTTTTCTCAGATGTAATGAAGCAAAGGATTATAAAATACAAGAATGAGAGTGTAAATCTCTGTCTGCGTATGCCTGCCAAATAGGTGATACTAAGGAGTCTCGGGGAATTTTTCTGAAAGAATTTGAATAACTATATGAACGTAGCAGTTTTATTTTTCATCAGTTTAAATGAGTTAAGTGATAATATGTGGTATTGCTCACTCAGAATTTTGTTCTGGGAAAGTATGGTGTTTTATGTAGATATTTCACATACTTTTATCTAGGACTAAGCAGGAAGCACTGTTTCAGAGTCTGCAGTGAGCCACACAAAACCCTTCGAGCCATGTTCTCCCCTGTGGACTTAGAGACTTTGCTCCATGTGTTAACTAGTCCTTCCCATAGACCATCGTGTTCTTGACTTTAGAAGTCAAGACTGTGTCTAATACATGAGAGGTACCAGGCACAAAGTTCCCTGGGCTTAGAGGCCAATAGCTCCATTGCTTAATCTTACTCTGCTAATTATTAGCTCTTTACCCTTTTAAAGTTATGTGTCTGCTAGCCACTGCTAGCGGATATTACCAGGTGCAAAAAGAACATGCTATGATATCGAGCTAAATTATAATTGCCATTTTGGTTTGAAATGGTTCGGCCAGTTCAGGCATGTCTGAACAGGTTTGGACATGTGTTTCCCCCTTCTCTTAGCAGCACCGCCATGCCTCACTTCCTGACCTTCCCACCTTAATGTTGTGCTCAGTTTGTTCAGTCTTGGAGACTCTGGAGAGCTGTTGTTGTATGTAAAGTAGAGACACATGTGCCACTGTGGATTTTAACTTTGTATGTTGTGGAGCCTTCCTTGAATTAACCTCCCTTGTCTTGCTTTCCAGAAACACTGGGATTTCTACCACTCTCTCTTCAAGGTGTGCTGCAACACTCCCAGGACCCTCATGCATTTATCGAGATGTGCCATCCGGAAGGCGTTGAATGAGAGATGCCACAACGCAATTCCTCTGCTGTCCCTCCCCTTGCCATTGAAGAAATACTTGCTTTTGGAGCCAGAGGGAATCATTTATTAAGTCTTAGGAGACAACAGTTCCCAATCCTAGATGTTTAAGTGGACTTGCTGGGTAGGCACAGTTTGCATACATAAAATGGTACTTGGGTTGATTATAACACTTTAGGGATTATAGAACACTTTACACACGCCATGTCATTAATCCTAGAGTAGCATGCTGTGGGAAAATAAGCAAGTAAAGTTAAGGAATTTTCAAAGACATGACTGCATTTAGAAGGCAGGCACTGACATAGCAGTAATAGCATGTATAGTGACAGCTTTTATTAGGTATCCTGATGTGTTTTGTGAATCTTCCACATATGATCTCATCTGAAAAGGGACCCACATTTTCTTACAACCTAATCTCATTGTCTACATTGTCAGTAATAGGTTTACATGACTTTTAATTTGCAATGTATCAGGTTTTGTGACCGGCCCCTTGAGCTTGCTGTCTCCTGCCAATGAGCAGTGAGCAGACATCACTGTTACTAGTTTTAGAAATGCCTCCTCCCCAAATTAAGGTCATCCACTTCTTTTGGTGATAAAAGCACAGGAGTGCAATGGGAACAAGACAGGAGTGGGAGAGAGAGCACAGTTCACTTAATAGTCAAGGAATAGACATTTCAATTTGAGCACACTCACTGAGCCGGACCCTGAGGCCACAGATGAGCCGACCAGGACTTCTGTCCTCCAGGGTCATATCTTTAAAAGAGGATCCAGACGTCCAAGCAGGTGACTGCAGTATGAGGTGGCGGGGCGAGAGTACAGGTGCAGACCCGTATCTAGCGCTTACCTTCCTGAAGCGTGCTTTTGAACTTGAAGTGTGTGCTTTCTTTTCCTTTGAGCCATGAAGACAAAGCATGGAGAGTTATGTAGAGGGACCTGCTACTGTTCAAGTAAATGTCTTTGAGTTTCTCCAAATAATCCATTATTTTGTATGGTTTCCTACTTAGTACCTTCACAGACTTTGAGAAAGATATTCTACACCCTGGATCCCACATAGATGAAAAAGAAGTTTAGAGAAGTGGGCAAAGGCATGTGTGAAGAAAAGAACTTAGCCAATTTTCTTGTCTTCTCACAGACTAGACTGATATTTCAGAGCATTTTAGCTGATAGATAAGAAACCTGCATTTTAACAATGGCTCCCATCAGACTATAAGTAGAAAGACCTTGAAATGGCAAAACTTTAAGAAGCATAGAAAGAAGTATGTTGTTTAAGACTTAGTATTCCCTAATAGAATCCTGCTGGTAGGCTGCTTGGCAAACTGCTTCGCACATTTGCTTCTCACTGATGGAGTTAGATTAGTTTATTGTCTCCGGGCACTGATTCTGTAGCAGTTAAAGTAGTAGCAAACTGTAGACTTTGTGCCTACTGTCATGGGCAGACTTTTATTTGTGTGTGGCCTTGCTTCTTGTGTGTTGTGGGACCTGTGGTGTTGACTAGACATGATGTAGCTCCTCACTTAGCTTTGTTTGTGAATTGAAACCCCCACTTCCAGTGTTGTGTAGAAAAACCTGTAGGTGGACAATATCATATTTTTGAAGTTGCAGTTTAGCTAAGCTAATTTCAGAAAAATATATTCTATATAAAACAAGATCTCTATCACGGGACACAATGTTCAGTTTGTAGATGACACATAAGAAGTGGACTGAGTGTTCTTTAGAACATATCCCAGAATATTCAAAGGATTGTACTTTTCTCTTCATCACCAGGAACATTCTGGTTGAAAAGTCTGTAGTAGACTGATTGGTAACAGGTAAAGTGAAACTGAGGACAATCAGGTACAGTGTTCCTCACATAGAGAGGTTTGTCACCGTGTTGCTGTGTTGGAATGTTTGCCTTAGTTGAGCATAGAATATGTGGCTACTTGTTTTGAATTGCTTGTGTGTGGCTTTAATGTGATTATCTCTGTACTTTGACCTTTAATTTGGAGATCTTAAATAAAGCTTTGGTGTTCCATCTCATTGTTGTGAGTTATTTATCAGTAAGCCTCGTTTTCCTCACACAATACTGACTCTTCAACAGTGACACAGGAAAAAAATCACTCGTTTCACTGCTTCTTTCAACATTAAGAAAGAGTGGCAGAATCAAGAATTGGGCCTGCCAACAAATAATGTGTTTAAAAGAAAGGTAAGGGGAAATGTTGCTGGAACAAAATAAAATGGAGGCTACTGCTGTTTTAGTAAGTGTACTTTAATAATAAGAAGTAAATTGAACTGAATGCATCTGGTACACTTCTCACCATCCCTGGCATCCTGGGCTTTTCATTTCCCTCCATTCTCACTGTTTACTTTACCATGGACAAAGCAACAGGGAAATTGTACCTTCATGACGCCTTTGTACTTTCTGGGAGAGTGGTCTGTAAATAGACATCTATCGTCCCAAAGAAAAATAGCTCTCTCTCTTCAGAGTACTCCATGAGAGGTGGCAGCTTTGATATGAGGAAGAGCCGCCTCTCTGGTCTTCTGGCCTTCCCTCTAGCTACACATGACTGTACTCTTCTTTTTAATCACCCAGGGTTACAGCTCTACTTGGCCTTCCATTTGGAGTCCAGGAGGTTCTGATACTAACACAGTAGCCAGAAGAAGACAGGGCAGCGGGGTTTGGGAGAAAAGTAACAAACCATTTGCAGTGAGTTATCATCTGGGGTAAGACAGTAACATGTTCTATCTTGGCTATTCATCTGATCGACTGTGACAAAATCATGAAGTTCTGGGTTCATACACTTTTTGAAACTTTTAAATAAGAGATTAACTATTGACTAATTTTCTTTGAATGCAAGTATCACAACAGGACCCCCAAAAGATTGCATGGTACTTGCGATACAATGCTAGGCAGACACACTAAAGTCTGGGCCCTGGCAATGGTCTAGTTCAGATCCTGTTCTCCCTCTCATCTCACCCGGATCTACGGACAATGGTGTATCTCCTCCCTGCTTTAGTTCACATCTGTAATATGGAACTAAGGTGGTACTTACCCCACAACACTTTAGTAAGGTTAATTTTTCAGTGCTAAATCAATACAGAATATGCCACACAGTAAGCATTTTGTTATTATCACCATTTGTGATACGATGTAGTCTCTGTGATTTAGGAATAGGTTTCTATCAGTGGGATAATGTAACCTTTGCCTAAAACTGTCACTATAGCAGATGTATGGGAAACAAGGTAGGTGGACTCTTTCTGAGGGCTAGGCTCTTCAGGGATGAGGAGGTCAGTGAGGACAGGATAGATAAGATCTGGAACCTCCCTGGGTCTTTCTGAGGTGAAGAATAGGGGAGAAAAAAAAACATTGGTGTGGAGGATTAGCAACAAACAAGCGTATGACTTTTCAAATTTTTTTATTATTCTTTCATAAGTAAGTTTACCTGGGGGCAATGGCTCCTGTCTCTATCTGGTTGGTTGTCACCTAAAAATTTTCCATGGGGACAAAGGTGGTTGTCCTTCTGTTTCTGTCTTCAGTAATAAAGGAACAAGAGGACCCAAAGAGTATAGCTCAGCAGGAGATTCCCAACTGCAGGCTCATCATCAGAGTAGGAACTGGGAAGGCTGGAGAAATCTGTTCATTTATTCTTTTTCTTGGAGTAATTCATTTAGCACCACTACACATGCTGTGGGTTAAAAGCGGATAAAACAGAAAGTGGTTAACAAGTCAATAAAGCTCACTTTCAGAGTCAGGCAGTGGTAGCACATGACTTTAATCCCAGCATTTGGGAGGCAGAGGCAGGCAGATCTTGGAGTTTGAGACAAGTCTGTTCTACAGAGTGTTCTAGGACAACTAGGTCTAAACAAAGAAACCCTGTCTTTAAAAAAGAAAACAACCCAAAACAAACAAACACCCCCCAAAGATTCACTTTTAGTGCCACAGTGCTTTAGTCTCTTTGCTTTTACTAAGAAATCAAGAATGAAAGTGTGTGTTTTAATTAGATACTATCTACTTGAGTTGTGCTTGTTTTAGTTTGTTTTTCTTTGTTTTGATCATAAACTGATTGATTGGGTTGAGTTTTGGAAGCCATATTTAAAGCTGAAATCAGTGCTACCTTGCCTTAGTCAAGTGTAGGTCACACCCGCCACAGATGAGATGCAACCCAGAACACAGCCTGGCTTTCTCCTGTCTTCTTAAGCAGCATGGAGTGGATCAGGTGTGTTTAAAGTTGTTCTTTACTAATTGGTTTTCTCAGATAGAGGTCTGCCTCAATGACGTTGGGTAACAATTATGCAAATACATGCTAATTCAGCCCAGGAAATAAAATAGAGCTGCACTTTGTAATTTCAAAATTAAACATGACCCTGGATTAGTTAGGTTTTTGTACTTACCAAGTAGGGAGGAACTAACAAAGCAGAGTTCTCACTGTGGGATATATATGGGGAGGAACTAACAAAGCAGAGTTCTCACTGTGGGATATATATGGGGAGGTCGAGGATGTCAAGTCAACCCAGGAGCACAGATACTGTGTGCTCAGAGACATAAAGGAAGACCTAACCTCCCTCCTCTTTCCAGGTTTGGGGAAAGCTGAAAGTTAGTATATGGCTAACAGACAGTTAAGTTCTAATGGAAATTTTAAGCCATTTAGTGGAGGAAGAGAGCGGTACAACCTGAGCTCCCCTTCCAAACCCATTCCCTCTTTATCCTACTAGGGTCTTGGCAGGGTGACTTCCATACATATCTCAACTGGGATCCTTGCTCCTTGGGTCCAGTCAATGGGAAGAACAGCAGGAGATGATCTAGTCCTGGCTCCCTCTTGCTGAGCTGCTGGTGAGGGGCTGGTTTCCTTGACATGACCACAGCACCTTTGAGCGGCCTTTCATATGTTTCTGCTCTCCCTGGATTGTTTGGAGCTCTCTTTGTTCCTTCAGACCTTGAGGAAGACAAGGCTCCCACTGACCAGCCTTTGCTCCTGCTCAGAGCACCCCAGCATGCTTTGCTGATTCCTCTGCGAATAGACATTGATTAAATTCTCTCCAGTCCTTCTTTTGGGTTCTCTAGGGATCCTGAGGTACAAAACCATACAGCATTGCTCAGGCAATGAGAGCATGGGGGTAGCCTTGTTGTAATGGTACTGGGGTGGTCACTGTGGTCAGGGAGGCAGTCAGCAGACAGACAGGTGGGCTAGATCCATGACTTGAGAGAGTATGGGGTTGAGATAAGAGAAGTGCTAAACAGAGACATTAAGGTTAGAGAAATAGTTGGCACTGGAGCAGATAGTGAGAGTCACCAACACCTGTCACATAGACACAGTGGAGGGAGAGATGACCATTTTCTATAAGAGGGCAGAATCAGGACAGGACATTTTAGCATATGCTAGCACCATATGGTAGTGAGATCGTGAGGAAGAATCCTGGAGAACCATATTATCACTATCATCTCCACTGCCCTTAATTCATCAGACTAACAAACAAATGATGAACAAATGCACAGTGCTGAGAACAATGGAGCCATGATATAAAACTCTCCAGTCTTACAGACTGATTCACTCTTGAGTGCAAAAGGGATTACATTTTGAAATATCCTTTCATTTTAAAATATCCAAGTGTAAGTACTTTTGAAAAATCAATTAAGGAAGATACTCTTCCCAGGGCACCAGGGACTGACAGACAGGAAGCAGGCTTTGGAGGTTCGGGGCCTCTGGAGTTCCCAGCAAGGCAGGACTCAGTAATGAATTGTTTGCAGAGGAAAAGGTATGATCACAGCCCTTCAGGGTCACCCCAGGACTGATATCAGATGGACCAGGAGAGGCTCTGAGGGCAATCCATCAGGGAAAGTTAGGTGTCAGCAAATCATATCTTCAGTAACCACTGTTAATTCTGCAGTGACGTCATAGAGAGATCCAATGTTGACCTCTCAGCTAGCACTGTGGTGAGGCATAGGGACAAGCACCTTGGTGGTGCCATTTGTTAACGGTGCTAAAATTCCTTTCCATGGGAGACGTGAACAACATCTACGCCTTCTCCTAAGGGCTCAGTGAAAAACTGAGGCAGGATTCCACCGAAGTACACTCTGGGGAATCAATGAGTTTATTGAGCTTCCGTGCAGAACATAAGTGAGAGGTTACAGGACTGTGGGTGCTGCAGAAGCTACATCTGGAAAGTGTTTGCCTAACAGAAATGGCGCTGTCCCTTTAACAGACAGCACTCCCCACTAGTCTTCCCCTGGTCTATACACTCTCCTTCCTTCCCAGGCTGTGTGCAATTGAGGCAGGGTTGCTCTATATTCAGGTGGTGGTGTGGTGACCTTCTTAACACCTCTAGCAGGGTGTGTGCACCCTCAACAGGCCCAGCTGGGATAATCCTTTTAACTCCCCAGAATGTTGGAGGACGGTTACAACAGTCATCTATGTGAGTTTAGTCAGCTTCTGACCTGGAGTGTCAATTCTTCTTTTAGTTTCTTTTTTTTTTTTTGCAGTGTTGGGGCTTGAACCCAAGTCTTTAAAAAGGCTAGGAAAACACAGTCCCATGAAGTCACTAACCCAGCCTTCATTTTTAATTTAGATAATCATGATTAAATACTTTTCACACAAGACCCTCTGTGGAATGAAATAAAATGACACCCATCTTGTGTCTGAAACTCATGGGTGTCCTTGACCTCCTATCAATGGTTGGAAGGTGCCCACTGTCTGGAGATGTTTACCCTGAGTGCTGCTGTGTTGGATGGCATGCCCAGGCTTGTAAGGCTGAGCCACAACTTCTATCTAGTTTATTGCCCTTTCATTGTGTCAGCTTCCCGAACTGTGGAGTCACCCAGCAGAGTGTAGCAGTTGGAGCCAATTTATTAATGGCTTTTGGCTTTTGATAGACTGGCCTGAAGGGAACACCGTAGTAGAACCTTCTTCTGCCACACTTCTGCTATGCAGAAGTAGCAACAATGAAGCCTCGATTGTGACTAGTTTTTCTGTGTACAGCCCAGAAACATAGTTCTGTTCATTTAGTTTTCTTCCCCCGTCCGTCCTTCCTCCCTCCCTTCCTTCCTTCCTTCCTTCCTTCCTTCCTTCCTTCCTTCCTTCCTTCCTTCCTTCCTTCCTTCCTTCCCTCCCCCTTTCTGTTTTTCAATCGGCTCTCCTGGTTGTTCTTTCTGCCTCCTCTGGGGTAGATTTTCAGTGTGGGCATCTAGAAGGCAAGCTGGGATTTTCTTAATGATTGACTATGCATTCTGTGAATTATGGGATACATTTAGCTTACCCTTAAGCCAGGCACAAACTGGGAAATTCTATGTTAGCCTCTTTAATTCTTTTTTCCCCTTGATTCCAGTTCAAAAGCCCCAAATACAGAAAAGCTGTTTCTTTCTAGCAATAGATTGTGGGTGCAGGACTAAAGGCCAAGCTAGAAACAAAAGCTACCCGAGAGGTAACTAGAAAAGCTTTTCCTAAGTGAGACCTTCAGGTTTCTGCCTCATTTCCCTGTGATGTCAGAGAAGAGGACCCAATGTCTGATCAGGGGTACAGTACCTCACATGCTGCAACTCAAAGTCAGACAAGTTCATCCCAGGGTCAGAAAGGTGCTTTCTTTGGGGGAAAGCCCAAAAGAGTTTTTTCTAAGTGACAGCTGGCCACTGACCAGCTCAGAGGCAGTTTCTACCTTTGGCCACTAGGGACAGTAAGAGTATTTGTGTTTCATTGTAGTTGATGGGACAGTGGTCAAAAAACAAAAACCAGTCCCTTTCTCTTCCTCCCTCCCCCCCACTCCTCACCCTCATCTTCTCTCTCTCCTCTTCCTTATACTCATCCTCCCTCTTGCTTCAGGGCCTCAAGCATGCCAGGAAAATAATCTACCACAAATACTGTTACCCCACCAACCCAACTTTTGACTAATTACAATTATTATTTATACTTGATATTTCCTGTTAATTTTCTATAAGCAAATGATTTGTAGTACACAGACAAGTCCTCAAAGACTAGACACACATATGTAGCAATCATAAACGTGTGGAATTCATGAATGTATCTCTGAAGTTACTTCACATGCTGCAGTTGGCAAGAAGAAATCTGCCCAGTAACAGATGGCAGACATAGCCAAGCCAGCGTGGTTTCATCAGCTCAGAAGGGGCCCACTCTCAACATGCTGAGATCTGAGCCAGTTTGAAGCCAATCTCGCTATTTGTTTCCTGCACTGAGACAGAGATATCCACTGCACTCAACATGTGCTTCCTCATCGCTCGCGGTCCTGATTTGAGTGATTTGATGTGGTGCTTAAACCCAAGCTGTCCTGGGACAGCAAAGGCACAGTGCACACTGTGCTCGGCTCTTGCAGATAGTGTTAGCATGGGCGTACTGACCCCTGTGCGTGCAGACCCACCTGCAGAAGCCGCCTCACTGCTGCATCTAGATCTCTGCTAATTACACGGGAAGGGCAGGTGAGATGAAATACCTTTGTCATTTCTAGTCTCAGTGCTCTCTGAGGCTCATGGTCAGCATTCCAAACCTGGAAGGGCTCAGAAGATGGTGAGGACTGCCAGTGTAGGGTTTGGGATTTCTTTGGGTCAGAAGAAGTACATAAGAATTTGTTAGAAATTTTGTCCTAAAGCCAAATCAAAATTCATTTAAATTTTTAAATGAAACTCAGCAATTCTAATTTTTTTTAGCATCAAACATTCTAAAACATACAACTCGAATTATATACATGCACAGGCAAACATCAAAGCTTCCCCCAACATTTGACTTACTATTATATCATATAAAAGAAGGCTTTGTACAATAAAAGCACAGGAATTCCTAACACAATACTCGGCGTTTGTGGGTGTTACACGGAAGGAACATGCACAGTGCAAGGTGTGCATTTGAAGTCATGGCCTGCCAGGGGGAGAGCTACTGAAATCATCCTGCATTCATCATGTGCTTCCCTCTGAGTTAGCATTCTGCTGTTTCTCCTTCCGAAGCCATTCACTGTCATGTTGTGTTCCCCCACAGACAGAAACATGTTCCCATAGCTAGGACCACAGTTTAAGAAGTTTCTGCTGTGGTGGTTTGAAGGAGAAGTGTCGTCCATAGGCTCCTGTGTTTGAATACTTGGTTCTTTGCTGGCAGTGATGTTTGGGGAAGCTTGGAACCTTTAGGAGTGGGAGCCTTGCTGGAGGAAGTCCATCACTGGAGGTAGATTTTAAGGATTTATAGCCTTACCTTACTTCCTGCCATGCCCACCAGCTTCTTATGAGTGAATAAAGATGTAATTGAATCAGCCAGCTTCCTGTCCCATTACCATGCTAAGCCTTTCTACCATGATGGACTGTATTCCTCTAAAACAAACCCTATCTTCTTTACATTGATTTTGGCCATGGTATTTTTTATCATAGCAGCAGAAAAATAACTAACACAAGGCGGTGACATGTAGGCTTATGTAAGGCAATGCTGTAATGTTCACACAATGATTATAGTCACTAGACTCCATCTCATTCATTAAGCAACATAACTGTGTAAGCTGTTTATTGGTTATTTTGCTAGAGATCCTTAACTTAATACAGTGGGGAAAATCTACTTTAAATATTCTTGCTTAAGTAATTTTTGTGGATACCCTTTCGTTTTTCTTGGGTAGAGAGAGTTAGTGAGCTGACTTCATGATGTTTGTATGTACATGATTTCAGGGATGGCCACTTGGTATTGGAGAATGAATTAGGGAGCTCATCTTTGAGGAAGACTACCCTCTCTCAGGAGTCACTAATTACTTCAGCTCTTCATCTCAACTTGGGGTTCCTCAAGATTTCCCTTATGTAATTTGGCAAATCAGCTGGTACTATCATTGATTAAGTCTTGCTGTTGAAATTTCATGGGTGTGGCTTCCCTGTCATTTCCAGAAGACACAATCTCTCAAGAGCTTTCCGGGTCCTCTGGCTCTTCCAATCCTTGTTCCCTCTCTTTCATGATGTGTCCTAAATCTTAGGTGTAGGAGCGGTTGTGTTATAGATGTACCAACTGAAGTTGGGTAACCATAGTTATCTGCTCCCTGTATTTTGGCTAATTGTGGCTTTCTGTAATGGTCTTTGTCTGCTGCAAAAAAGAACCTCTTTGGTGAGTACTGAGACCTACACTTATATATGGGTATAATGATAAGTGCTTAAAATGCAGGTAGAAATTAAACTGGTTTAGGAAAGTGGCAGTAATAAGTTCTCATCCAAGATCCATGGTCTCACTAGCTTTGGACGGTTGGCTGAGTTTTAATGTTTCCCACCTGGTAAGTTTGCTTTGTGTCCCATTAGACAGCTATTGGTTACCTCCACCACATAAGTGACATTATTTGCCTTTAGGGATATCTTGATCTGTTGGCTTTCTGTTTTGTGGTTGCTAAGTGTTTTAACTGGGTAAGATAGCTAATTGGTTTCCTTCCTGGCTAGTTAGGATGGCACTTTCTGCCGTGAAAGCTAGTCCTAGGGTAGGATGTGTCTGGGTCAGTTCCAGCTTAATTTCTCAGACTTCTGTGTCCAAAATGTCTGGTGTCTTCAACAAAGAGGACTTACTTCCAAACTTCACTAAGAAAATATTTAAAAATTTCCAAAATGCCAACCATTTTCACTTTTGACAGCATAGAAGATCTCTCATTGCTGGGCATTCTTGTCCTAATGGTGACAACATTAGTTTTCCCAGTTTCAGTCATACTGAGTGTGTAGTTGTTGTCTCTGGATTTTAACTTAGGTTTTCTGACAGCTAATGATACTAAATAGCTTTGACTTGTTATAATGGTTTATTGTGTTGGCAGCCTTCCTAGATTGAGAGACACCTATAAAATTGAAAAGACAAACTTCTCTGTGTGTTTGAAAGTCCTGTCCAGAGATGACTGCTGTGTAAGGCCCTGGAGAGAGAGACAGTTCCCCTTGCATGTGAGCAGAACTGTCAAGGAGCTTGGTCTCGGGGTCCTGCCCAACTTATTCGCCCTACTTGGAGGGAGGACTGAGGATTAATAAAGAAATGGATTAGAGACAACAGATAGAATTGGGAGGGCATCCATTGAATACTGTGACCAGCCCTGAGTTTATTACTCAAGGTTCTTATATACTCGGATCCAAAAGGGAGGAAGAAAAAGATTTCTTTTCCATGATACAAAGCACAAATAAATATAATTACCTCCTCATGTCTCAGAACATCAAGTAACCATACCCTAGGTTAAAATATGCTTTTGTCTAGGCAAAACATCCTGTAGCCACACTTTAGGTCAAACATTCTGTCATATAACCTTGAAGAAGCAAGAATAGGTCTGAACTGACTTTTAAACAAGGTGGAACAGATTCACTTCTATGGGACTCACAGGTTGGGAGCCTCATTGGAATGAAAAGCAGAAAAGAGAAGTTCCTTCTCGCTGTTAGGCCCTTCTTAGCCAGTACATTGTTTGTTGCTTCTATTGCCTAGGGATGGAAGACACTTTAACCAATTATTGTGACTGAAGGAATGTCCTGTCACCTCTCCTCAGCTGAATGCTGTTGGCAGAGCTACCGTACAGCGGTTGACACTGTTATTTCACTCTTGAGGAAGTAAGAACTGGAAAGTTCTATGACTTTATCATGATCATTAAGTCATAATGCCAAAGGAGCTTATCATACCTGGAATTCTCAAATCCTGTGTTTTATGCTTTGTGTTTTTATTTATTAATAGTTTGATCAGTTAAATACTGGAAACACCATTACATCTGTTACTTCATTCTTTTAGTTTTAAATACAACAGGCATAATAACGTTGAACATACAGTTTGCTTGGCTTATTCTCACCCCAGCCTTACAAAAATACTACAATTTTAATTGTCTAGACAGTTTAGTTGCAACACAGAGAAGTAATGCAACTGCCCAATATCACACAGCTAATTAGAGGTGTGGACAGAATACAAACGCAATTACTACCAAAGAATGTAAGTTTGTGTTTTGTGCTGATCCACATTCCACTGTCTCTCACGCCAGAAAGAACAGTGGTTCTGTTAAATTTGAGGGGTTGATGGATCAGAATGGAAAATAGATCCAGTAGTGCTATGACACTTGGGAGAAAATGGCATGTCGGGAGAAGCAGTACAGAAAGACTTGTCAGTCGCCAAGGGGCAAAATCCTGAGAGAAATGTTCGTGAGGGGTCTTTGGACAGTGTGCTACATATACCAGGCGGTGGAGACACAGTCAGCTTTGAGGAATGCTCGGTTGATGGTTCCACTTTTTATGGCCCACCTTGTTCACAAGAACCAGTGTGTGCTGAGGAAATCTGGTCTCTCCCTAAGATACTACCATACTTTGACTGCTGTTTCTTGTTAGAATCCCAACAAGTGAGCATAGGTTGTTTTCCCAGAGGGCCTGGGTAGACAGCAATTCCAATGACCCCTTGTCTATTTACTGGAAGGCCTATAGGGCCCTGCAGGGACCCCTTGGGCTGGCTGATTAATCCCTCCTCTACTGGGATTTTACCCTCCAGATAAGGGAGAGTGAGTTGCTGAGACAGTGCCTACATGCTGGCATTGACAGGCTGGTGTTAATCTGTGTTATCTTAGCTCCCACAGGGTGAGTTAATCATACCCAGCCAGAGGAGCTCACTGGGGAAACAGGTGCAAGCTTCTAAAGCTGCCTCTCTGACAGTAAAGGAGGTTAGCTGAGCCCATATCTATATTTACTCTTAACAAGGGAGTATTTCTGAACCACAATTTACAGGAACATTTAGGCTCCTTAAAAATTATTTCTGTTATATGAGTGTCACGATCATACCAGTAATGTGCCTTGGACAGAGTGATGGGTGGGACTCACAGAACAGGTTTGAAGCTAGAAACCTCCTCCTGACACCCCAGAGAGGCCATTTGTGAAGAAGAGCAACTTTGGTTGGTGACTGCACAAGTAAACATGTTTTTAAGTCCCGTAGGTCTCTGCATGGAACATGTTGTTCTGTCTGGGAAGCCGCCAGAAACTTGTGAGAGAGTTTGATCAATGCCAAGAACAAAGATCCAGGCTGCTTTCTGCTCAGACAGGGACATTGTGTGGTGCTGGGCTGCTATGCCCCTCTTTTCTCCTCTGGCCTTGCACACCAGCTGTGCACACTGGTCTTCTACACTTCTCAATCATTGTTTCACTTTAAAATTATTACTGGAGGCTACTATCCCTCTGGACAATTACAATCTTGCTATCCAGAGCAACATGTCAATAGGGTCTTGCTACTTTTATTTAGTTTGTGTCTCAGGAACTCAAACTGTGGAGCTTTGGGGTGCAGCCAAGAGGGACCAGCCATTGATCTCCTGTTCCGCCACCCCACCCCTGCCACAGATTGGAAATGGAAAATCTGAGCAGCCACAGCCCCCATTACCTCTTTGTTGTAGCTGGGGCAAAAGAAGGAGAAGGATACTTGGAATTCAGCTAGTACCATCAAAGTTGAGGGAAAACTTGGCTTTTGTCTTCAGGCCCTGAACAAGTCTCCACCTCTCTCCTGTGTCTTCTAGTTTCTCACTAGTAGCATCACCTTGACCCAACCCCAAACCCAAATTTATCCATGTTAATGACCTTATAATACTGAAGGCAAGAATCAGCACTATTTTTCTTTTACTTTTAAAAGAAATATTTGCAAAGAGACACTCCTGATGCGTATATAAGGCAAGGCTTTTTTTTCAAAGTTGTTAAATTAAGTTTCTATGTCCCAGTCACATGGTTAGTTTTGAAACTACCATTAACGAAGATACATTTGCATACTGTCACCCACCTGAAATTAAAAATTCATTTCATTCATATCTGTCTGTCCATACATCCAGCAATCCATCCAACAATTTATCATCCACTCATCCTTCCATCCATCTGTCCATCCATCCATCCATCCATCCATCCATCCATCCATCCATCCATCCATCCATAGGATCAGGCATACTCTAAGTGTTTAGTTCTTAATTAAGATAAACTGCTTTTTGTATAGTGGAGCAATCATGCAAAAAAACTATGAAAATTATAACATGAATACTGTCATAATATGCTTATCAAATAAGTGAAAATGGAAAAGTTTAAGAGAGAATGATCTTGGTGAATGTAAAGGTTTCCTCCAAGGAAAAATGCAAAATGTCAAGTCCAGGCAGGATTCACTCACACTGGCTTGGGCCTGCTGATCGCTTTAACATATGTGGGATGGAGCCATCACATGGCCAGATTCTAACATGGGAAAATAAGTTAGCTGCTGCGCTGACAGGCATAACTGGATGGGAATGTAATCATCAGCATTAGTGTGAGGATTTCATCATCCATTCAAGGGCAATGAGTTTAAAGCCCAGTTCACCATTCCTAAGCATAACCTTGAGCTATTCCTTTCTGTGTTGGTTTATCTGATATTCATTGAGATCTGCCACATACCAAAAACGATGTAAGATTATGGAATTCCCCAGTCCTCGTATGGCATCTGAACTCATTCCTGTAGTATAGGCTTCACTGTGGTTTTGGCAGTTTGTTGACCTTCTCTATGCTTTAGTTCATGTCATCTATAAAGTGAGATGGTAATATGTAGTTATGTTGGATGAGTAAATGAGAAAATATCTGCAAAACATGCGGCTCTCCTCTTTGAGTGGCATCGTTCTAGAGACCATACGTGAGTGTGAGGACAGGGGCGGCTGTCTTTCTGTGCCCGGCTTATTTCACTTAGTAAATGTTCTATGCATGTTATCACAAATACCCAAAGTTTTTAAACTTTTATTACATTAATTGTATGTATGTACATATGTATGTGTGTGTATATGTATGTGTGAGTGCGTATGTGACACACATGTGTTGGGGTCAGAGGACAGCTTTAATAGGTTCTCTTCATCTACTGTGCAGGTCCTAGGGATTGAACTCAGGTTGTCAACCTTTACCTGCTGAGCCAGTGGGCCAGTCCCCCGTTTCCCTTTTTAAGGCTGAATAGGTCATTGTGTGTGGAGATCTTTCCTATTGCTTAAGATTAGACAACTTGGTTCCAAAATTAGTGACCAGCAATGGAGAGCACAGGACAAGAGGGCTTTATTATGGGCAGGTCCCTTCTGCCCCTCCACGTCTCACTCTCTGGACACTGATCTTCAAGGGACTGCTGAGCTGCAAGTCACAGCTGCGGAGTTGTGTGTCTTTTCTTCTGCTCCTTCAAACAAAAAGCCAATGACAAGTTCCAAGAGGAAGATAGGCAGAGATAGGTAGAGATAAGATTTGTGTGTAAGAAGTTGAGCATGGAATCTCATTTTTCAGTTGGATGGCTACTTGTGCAATGGATCTGACAAACTTTTTTTTTTTTTGCCTAATTGAGCAAAGAAATTTAAGAAGAAAACCTGGGGTGTAGAAAATGAAGAAGGCAGCTCTTTCCCTCTGCCTGGCAGAAAAATGGCACAAGAGTCATGTGTAGGGTCAGCAAATGTCACGGAGGGTACTAAACTTGAAGTGTAACGGTGGAAGCACACCCTCACTGAGGTTACCCAGAGAAGAGACCCAGCAGCAAGCATCTGCAGGCTGAAATATGTCGGAATGGGACCTGAGGGAGAGTGTGAGAGGCCCACAGGGATCGGCTTCCTGTGCAGAGTGAAGAGGCAGCGAATGACCAGGCATCTCCCAAGGGATGCCGCACTTGGAAGCCCATCTGGCCAAGGGCAGAAATCATGATGGCCACTGGTAAGCAAAACACTGCATTCCCTTCTGTGAGTCTTCTGTCCCTGACCTCCACAGAGAAGATGAAGGGGATGCAGTGAGCAGATGGTGGGGAGCAGTGAGAGAGGCTTCCCCTCCTTGCCACTGAGCCCAGTGTACGTGGTAGACACTTATACTGGTTCAGAACCTATTCTATCTTTACAACCCCGAAGGCAAGGGAGCTGGGATCTGCTGGAGATGATAGAGACTCTTTGGAAAGAGAGATTCTATGGAGTTTGTTAAAGCTGGGCTTGGAAGCAAATAAAAACCCACCAGGTTTGGAGCCCACGGAGGTCACAGAGTTCTATAAATTGCAGAAGGCTGGAACGAGTTCAACCAACACTCAAGGCTCCACAGTGGTGGATGCTATTCCTATATACCCGAAGAGAATAAATGAATAGAAACAAAGATATACTTTTTGTAGTTTTGGGTTAGGGAAAAGCATGCTCACTGTCTCTAAATTTTCATCTCACTTCACGAAGGGGCATGTTTCTCTCCAGTGTTTGCTGCATGCCCGCCGCTCGAGATATTTACTTCCTTTGACATTTTTGTGGGTTTCCCTGTTCTTGAGGGACAGAGGACCACAGAGTTCATCTAATGTTGCTTCCTGCCTAGTTAAGAAAAAGTGCCATTTTGTTATAAAAAAAGAGAAACAAACAAGTTATTAAAAATAGCATGTCTCATGTAAGAGTGCAGGCAGATCAATTACTGCAGACTTAGGATACCACAAGGAGACCAGACAGGTAGTGAAATAGAAGTAAGAAGACCCTGGGCTTGCGGCTGGAGACCCAGTGTCTTTCTCAGTGCATGTTTCTAAAACACTTGATTCCTTTGTGGCAGATGCCCCCTAGGCATGCTTTCGTGGGCATGAGTGAGTGGAGTTTGCTCTTGCCAAGGCAAGCGTGTGCATGTCAGAGGGCAACCTCAGCTGTGCCCCAATTTCTTGACTTCTTGGAGATCAGGACCTCTCTTGTGTTGTCTGCCACTGTGAACACCAGTATAGCTACACATTTATTTTGGAGGAGTTTCCTGCCTTTGCCCTTCTTGCTGTAGGTGTACTGGGATCACAGATCTGTTACTGTGTCCAGACTTTAGGTAGATTCTGGGGTTCAAACCCATGACCTCACGCTTGTTCTGATGACACTCAGCCACAGAGGCATCTCCGCAGCTCCCATGTGTAAAGTTTCATGAGCTACTGTTTGAACATTCACTTTCTCACATGTAGAATGGGGACTTGGATGAAGACAGTTCTGAATTTATGACAATTAAATGAGGGCTGTGCCAAGAGCATGGCACAGTGCCAGGCACGATGCCAGTGCCCAAGAGACAGCTGCCATGCCTTTGCAAAGCTGTCAGGTCAGGCACCTGAATGGAGGCGCCACGGTGCTGCTGGGACGACAGCAGTGGGAGAGTCAGGGACCTGAGAGAGTCAGGAGATCATTCATTCTATACTCGGTACACTCTGTTGGCCAGCTGTGCGGCATTTTTGTGAAGATCCGTGGCTAATCATGATTATATTGTTTTAGCAACAGCACAATACTGGTATTTTTAGATATATTTTATAACACATCTATATGTCGGTGTTAATACTCATAGTTTTGGTTAAAAGTGTGGTGTTTATAATGAAAAGCTTTTTAAAAATCACTGTGATTAAATATTCAATATACTTCACATATACAATGTTTGAACATCCAGCGTTGAATACAAATTTCAAAACTGTGTTAAGCTCATTCTGGTTTTTATTACCATGAGAACAAGCAATAAGAATAAAGATGTAAAGTAAATCTTATATAAAGTGAAGAAAATCAACTCTTGTATTGCAGAAATGAACTAAATGCTTAGATGTTAGTATTAGCCTAGGGATAAACTAAGTGCAGAAATGATACTGCCTTTTACCCACCAGCTGAGAGTTTGAGGAATAAACCCTGCAAGTACCAGAAAAACTTCATATTTTACACATAAGAACAGGGAAAGCCTAAATCCTAATATTGAAATCTGAACCTTCTATTTACAGTAAGGTCTTTTTTTGTTTTATGATAGCGCAGAATGGCCTTGGAGAATCTTGTATCTTTGTTACAGGCTACAGTGATTTTATTGGCAGCTAGAGCTGTTATTACTTAAGGCTCAGCAGTCAGCTGGCTAGATGCTGGGCATGAAGCCTGGGCTATGAAACAACCCTTTGTTCAAATAAACAAAAAGAATCAACCAGGCAGATAAGGGGTGTCTATGTCTAAATAAGGCTGACTTCACTGTCAACCTGACTGAATTGGGAAGGAGTCTTGTCCTGAGGCTGCATCCTCCTTCTCTGTAACTCTTTTTCAGGAAAGATCTACTCAACATATTCAGGGAGCATAGAACTGGATGTGTGTGGGTTTGCAGTGTGGGATACGGGCTGGTGGGAAGTATCCGAAGGTCTTGTTTTTTATGTTGGGTTGAACTCTCTGGGTCCTTCTCAAAGTGTGACCACTTAGCAATAATTCTGTCAGTAACTCAGATCACAAATTCTTAAAATACTGAAATAATGGTCTTAGACTGAGGGAAAAACAAACAAACAACACTGTGGCTTTTAAGTAGTTAAAAGTCAATGGCATGAATACTGAGTCCCAGGCTGCTGGAAATTGGGGTTGCAATCACTAAACTCATTTTGTGCAGGAAGTTTTTCTCCATTAACTGCTATGGTCATTCAATTGATTTTAAGGGTAAACTCAACTTTACTTTAAGGCAAATATTTATTGGATATTTTGGAAGAATAGATACACCTCTCTCATTTGGTCATTAATAATGTGGTG
The DNA here is from genome assembly GCA_004026605.1 of Ondatra zibethicus. Lineage (NCBI taxonomy): Eukaryota > Metazoa > Chordata > Mammalia > Rodentia > Cricetidae > Ondatra > Ondatra zibethicus. The sequence continues at coordinate 41,495 of PVIU01015580.1, forward strand.
TAAGCCATTTGGCAGCCAAATAGGTATGAACACGACTCAAAACACGTTCCTCACCCTCATGCCTTTTTTTTCCCTTTTGAAATAGGGATGGTGGAAAGAAATCTTCATAGGAGAAGGATCGTTGCAACTGTGAGCCAGCACCAAGGAAGGAGGGGGTGAAGCCCCAGGAAGGCAGCATGGCCTTGGGAGAAATGCTGGTTGAGCCAAGGCTCGGGACAGAGGATGAACTTGGTCTTGACCTCTGACACCGCACACACATTGAGCAATCTTATTTTAGAGCCCCAGATGGAGAACAACTGTGAAAATATTTCTTAAACAAATAAAAACAAAACAAAACAACAACAAAACGAGAGTCAGGGAGATGACTCACAGGGCTGTGCAAGTTTGAGAACCCAAATTGTTTCCTGGAACTCACATAAAAAGCCCATTGTGGTGTCATGAAGCTCCAGTGTCACAGTTTGTAGGGCAAGGGTGGAAGCACAGACAAGAAAATCCCCTGGAAGGCTGCAGGCCAGGTAGCTGGAGAACACAGTCTAACGACAAACATGAGAACAACCTTGCTTCAACAGGGTGGAAGGTGAGAGCGGACTCCTGAACTTTGGTTGTCTTTCAACCTCCAAATGATACCTGTGTCTACACACAGAGAGTGGTGGTGGGGATTAAATTAAAAGTATTAAAAACAAACCTAGTTTTGCCACCTTAAGGAAGGGGAGAATTCATTTCTGTGCGAAATAATTTAAGAAAACGATAAATGATTAGAGTTACAAAATTATCCAAGAAACCAAAGCATGTATGTGGTGAAACTGGGCTCTTATAGAGAGGGCCACTCTGGGAGAAGCTGGTTATGGATTAGGCAGGAGGGAGCATCTGATGAGGAAGGAATGACCTATGCGAAAGTGCTGTCTTAGTCTATACCCCCAGGAAAGGAACCTGAAGTCATCCTAGGGACACGCGCTCTTGCATGGACCCCAAGAGCGAAGATTCAACACTGATGTGGAGAGGAGGGCGAGAAAGAAGGGAGATGCCACGTGACTGCGCTCCAGGTGCTGGAGTGGCAAAGGGGGGCGGTTCTGATTATCCCCATTGTGAGCCGTCTCTCCCCTGGCCTCTTGCCATCTCCAGCTTCTCGCACTTGTTCTCTTCACCAGGGTGGCTTCCCTTATTTTTCCCAGACCTTGCTGGTGGGATTTGACTTGTTCACGGGAGATGAGTGTTGCTGTCCTGATGACAGTGATGAGATCCGGCCTTTGCTTCTCGGGAGCTGGGTGAGGGGAGGTGTCACTAGAGAGTTAGATGATACATTCAGAACACACTCGTAAATACACAAAAGACATGTGGGAATCCATTTAAACATTTAAAGGGTCCTCCGTCCTTAAGGGACATTTATGTTTACAATATAGATGGCATCTCTCCCTCCCCCAACAGTAATGTTTGAATTAATGGCCTTATCAGAACAGCCGAAAGTTACACATAGAAACCCTGTCTTGAAAAACAAAGAAAAAAGAAAATAAAAAAGTCTTTTATCAAAAACAACAACACAACAAATGCTGCCAGGGTCTAGACAAAAGTGAAGTCCTGTATAAACACAGATGCTAAAAATATAAGTTAGAAAAATCATTATGGAAAATAATATGGAGGTTTCTCCAGAGACTGAACACAGAATTACCATGTAATCCAGCAATTCCAGTTCTAGCTATGTGATCAAAGGAAATGAAGTCGGTGTGTTAAGGAGATACCTGCGTTCCCCATGCCTTACTCACAAAGCCAACCTGCAGAACTTACTGGCAAACTTACTGGAGAAAAATGTGATGTGGGTACACTACATTCAGCTATTAAAAAGACAGCAGTTCTATGCTTTGCAACAATATGGGCAAACCACGCACTGTGAAAAGTGGTAATGGCCACAAGCATAGATAGCACAGATGTCACGTGACTACACAGCACATGTGGAATTGAAAATGGTGAACTTAGCAGCAACTAGTAGAACACTGAGCTCACAGGGCCAGGACAGGGCTGGGGATGGGCAGATGTTTGTGGAGTGATTTCCTTTACACAGGAGAAGCTCTGGAGATCTTCGATCCTGTGCAGCAACTGTCTGTAATGATGTATTGTATGCCTGGAGATCGCAGAGAGGATAGCTTTTAAATGCTCTTTCCACGTAAATATACATCCATGTTGAAGATATTTTTGATTATTTGTCAATTAAGGTAAAAACAATAAAACCTGAATTAATAATCCACCATTCCCTAAACTTCAACCTCTTATGTGTATCTGATGGTAGAGACTCACCTAAACTAAAATTAGAGCACCACGGACTTAGAAAAAATGCTTTAGAGAAAATCAATTCCATTTTTTAATAGGTGACCTCGCTATACCACCTAAAGTAAAACAATTATTTTTGTGGCACCCTTTGACATCATGGTTCAAAGCTATGTGCTTATTGCGGTGAGAAGCTTGAGGACAGAGCATTTCACAGTGGTGACATACTCACTCACGCATCTGCTCTGCTCAGAAGCAAAACTACATGGCGAGACAATCCTAAGACAAGCCCCTGTCTGCTGGGAAGCTTCCAAGTCATTCCATTGTCTTTACCAAGTAACACGGCTTCCTCTAATCTTAAAGGTTTTGGTTTTCAACTCTCACTCCTTTGGCTTCTTGGAAAATGAACCCTCCTCAATTTCTCCATGCTAACGCTTAAGCCACAAAAATGGCAATGATTTTTTTAATCCATCAGCTGAAAATAAGTGATACCTGGTTTCCATATAGACATTGGGAAATACTGTGTTCCTCGGATTAAAACAGCAGAACAATTCTTCAATACTCTTCTTCAAGAGAGAGTGGAAAGGCATGGTGCAACCATTTATTGATCACATTAGAGTTCATATGAGAGGAAAGAAAGAGAAGGATATGTTATCAGAACTTCAATTTAGCTAGACAGGCATTAAAAAAATGGCTTTCAACGTGCTTTCAGAGAGCTGGAAAACTGTCTCTCTAGGCTACCCTGCACATACATGTATTTCTAATTTTTCTAAAATACTCCTTGGATCATTTGGCTCCCTGGTGATAACCAATACTGGCCCCTTACCATGTATCAGGGCATTCCTATGAGCTTCTAGACCCTTGGTCATCCCCACCCCTCATACCTTAAACCTTAGCTTACCCTTCCCTGCAATAAACTTTATCATGGGCTGACCACCTTCCTCTATCCCCAGTAATACCAACATGTGCGGGGTTCCACATAAATGTGTAGCCATGCTCACATGGATACCCCAGAACTCCATTTTTTGGGTGGTGTCTTTCTTTCTTGGGAATCTACATTTCTTTAAAAGCTGCTACAGATTCTGTTTCTGCCTAAGAATCTCTCCTGACTCTGTCTAGCACAGCCATCCCACTTTCTTATCCCCATTCCTTATTTGGGATGATGCAGCCAAGTACTTGTCTAAATGTCATTCATGGGATGGATGGTCTAGTTACGTTTTTTCTTATTGTAAAAGGTGCATCACCATTTTCTCCTCTGCATCTATGAGAGTCCTCAGGCATGTGGTGGGGCTTTGTGAACAGAGAGTCCTTTCCACTGCCCTGCTCTTCTTCACCCTGAAGAGTGCTGCAGCCCAGAGTCTGTGCAAGCTCACACACGAGGAATCCTGAATCGCCAAAAGTCCCCAGTTGTCTTCACCCGGGGAGATGGAGGTGACCAGGCTTACCAGCAACCACTGCAACCCTCCTGTGTGTGGACCAACAAGAGGAGAAAACGCAATGCTAACCCTCAAGTGGTCCCTATGGCTGGGCAGCATTTCACTTACAGTCTTTGGGTAGATTTATCTTCTTTTCTTCCTTCGGCTGTCCGGAAAAGTTGGGACTTACACTAGATGTATATTTAATTTTCAAAGAAATTGCCTAATGCTTTTTTTCTAAGTGTTTGTGCTTTCTTACTAATAGTATCTGAGTTTCTGCTGTTCTGTTTCCAAGCTAGAAGGTGGTAGACTCACGTTTAAAATGCTTCCTTATCCTAAAAGCAGTGGAATGCCGTATACTTAACTGGCAATCCCCTGTGACTGATGCTTTTGAACGAATTTCATGAGAGCACTTTCTATCCATATGTCTCCAGTGAAGAAGTGATGAACCAAAAATTTGCCCCACTTCTTTATTGGATGGTATGATTTCTCCTTCGTGATACCTGGAGAGACTTATATTTGTTTTGTGTATAAATCCTTTACCAGGCGTATAATATACAAATAGTTCTGCCATCTTATGATCAACATTCTTATATTTAAAAGTTGTTTTTCATCCAGTAAGTGGTGGTAAATGCCTTTAATCCCAGCACTAGGGAGGCAGAGGCAGGCAGATCTCTGTGAGTTCAAGGCTAGCCTGGTCTACAGGGAGAGTTCCAAGACAGGTTCCAAAGTTACAGAGAAACCCTGTCACAAAAAAACAAACAAAAAAAGTTGTTTTTAAAGAGAAGTTTGCAATTTTCATCTGGCCCCATGTTTACGAACAACAGACATGTTTAAGAAATCTCCCCCAACTTAAGGACATAAAGTTTTTCCCCCATGTTTTCTTCCAGAAGTTTTATCATCTGGGTTTAGTTTAGGTCCTTACTTAATTTCTATATTGGTGTGATCGAAGTTCACTCTTTTGTATGTGGATGTCCAATCATACTAACTCATTTTCCAAAAGCTATCTTTCCTCCACTGGGTTTCTTTGGCACCTTTGTCGAAAATCAATTGTCCATATACATGTTGGTTCATTTTGAACTCTCCATTCTCACCAATTGATTTTTTTCTCTCTGTCGTGACTCCACGTTACTATAACTTCATTAAAAGTGTTGAAGACAGACACATCTTTTCCTTTTCATCTTCCTTTCTCAAGTTTATTTTGGTTCTTCTAGCTCAATCACATACAGGGCTCTACAGAATGAGTTGGCCAATTACCAGCGAAAAAGCCTACTGAGATTTTGATTAGGATTGCAATGAAGCTCAACAACATCTTGAAGTTCACAGAATTGACTTCTGAAAAATAATGAGGCTTTAGATCTGTAAGCTCCCATTCTGTAGACAGATTTGTCTCTCCATGCAGTTACATCATTTTTATTTTCTCTCAGAGTTGATTTTAGTTTTCACTGTGTATGTTATCTTGACTTCTCAACAATTTAATACAGACATGTGGCTGTCTTTTCTTCTACTTTCTTAAACACGTGTGTGTACACTTGTGTGTATGTGTGTGTATATGGAGGCCAGAGACACACCTCAAGTGCCTTCATCTGTCTCTTTTGTCTTAGTATTTTTTCCATTTTTCTTTTATTGAAGGTATACTTTTCATACAATATATTGTGATTATAATTACTCCTCCCTCCATAAAGGTAGTTTATGTTGTAAATGCAGAAGTAAAAATATCTTTACTTCCAGATGACATGATATTATATGTAAATGACCCTAAAAATTTCACCAGGGAACTCATCCAACGATAAACATTTTCAGCAAAGTAGCTGGCTACAAAATGAACTCACAAAAATTTAGTAGTTTTCCTATATACAAATGACAAATCCACTGAAAAGGAAATCAGGGGAATGACACCTTTCTCAATGGCCTTAAGTAATCCAAAATATCTTGGAGTAATTATAACCAAGCAAGTGAAAGACTTGTATGATAAAATCTTTAACGCTGAAGGAAGAAATTAAAGGAGGTATTAGAAGAGGGAAAGAACTCCCATGCTCATGGATAGGCAGTATTAGGATAGTAAAAATGGATGTCCTACCTAAAGCAATTTATAGTCTCAATGCATTGTCATCAAAATTCCAGCACAGATCTTTTCTTCTTTCTTTTGATATATTCTATGCATCTCATACATCATGTATCTTGATCATGTTCATTACCCCATCCGTTCTCTTCTGTTCTTCGCCCATGGAAGCAGCATGTACAGGGTCTGCATGGGTCTGTACAGGTCCTCTGAATATATATTATGCTTCCAGTTTAGTGTCTTATGGGATTCATGAATGTGAATGAGTGGGTATCTGATTCTTGTCCATTTTCTTGGACTCTTTCCTTGTTAGTTTGTTTTGTCCAAATCTGCAATGTTAGTTTTTAAAATCTTATTATATTATGTCATTTTATATTATATATTATCCCTTAGGAGCCTGCTTTTTTTCTAATGAAAGGCATAAAGGGAATGGATCTGGATGGGAGGGGAGGTGGGGGGAACTGGGAAGAATACAGGGAGGGGAAGCTATAATCAGAATAT